>VZSC01012805.1:22602-56456 GCA_013398225.1 Steatornis caripensis | reverse complement strand
TTTTTTTTTTTTTTTTTTTTTTTTTTTGTGAGGCTACCCGTGCCAAAAAGCCCCTCTGGACTCTCATTTTATGGACACACAAAAAGCATAATTTTCTTTGTGTAACCTGACACATCCCAGCGGCAGCGGAGCACTTGATTATTTGATGAGACAGCATTGTGGATCACATGCACAATGGCCCCCGAGAAAATTACACCCTCCCAGGCTTCAGCGAGAATCTCTTTGATGACGAAAGGGTTATTATTATGAGTATTATGCAGACACTCAGGTCAAGCTCTTGCTAATTTCAGGGGTTTTTCCTTTATCATTTCTTGACTGTTTGGGCAGTACCTATGCAAAGGCAACTTCCAGTCCAAGGAGCAAAGACTGGATTTAGCGCATCATTGAAAGAATTTGCTTAACTCTAAACATAAGAAACAACCGTTGAGTTAATGGGAGCACTCGTGCTGCACACTAAGGATGTGCTTTTTCAGTTTTATTAACCGCACTTAAAGAAGTTTAAAATACAGATAGAAAGATATATATGTAAGTCTACTGAGATGATGCTCTTTCTCCTCCTCTGTGAGAGCAGTAGACTTCATTAACTCAGCATTCTGCAGCCTGGCTAACTAGGGCAGGACTTGCAGTAACTAGTATAGGAAGTTGAATTATTCATTATGGACTTTTTCTTATGGAGGAATGTATCTTCTTTTTTTTACTACTCACAGATTGTACATGAAGATATCATATTTTTTTTTTTTTTAATGATTTCTCCTTTCCTGAGTATTTCTCCAGTAAGGAAATGGTGCAAACAAATTACGCGCAGTTGGTTGTGACATGATCACAGCAGGGCTCTGCTCAAGAACTCTCCACTGAACTGTGTGATTGGTCACTAAAGTGATATGATTTCTCTCTGTTTATCAGACCGGCTGAACAAAACATGAAACAAAGACTATTTTAATGCTAAGAACTCATCTGATTTGCCCTTCAAAAGGAGCTTTGTCCTTTCAAGATTTCCCAACTTACTCAGAATGTTCCTGCTTATCACCAATATTTTGCCTGTTTCCACCTCTAATGGCATAGTATTCCTTTGGTCTTAACAGCCCATTCCCAGCAAAAACTTTCTAAGACTCACTACCAGGCTTAATAAGGCTCCCAGTGGGAAGAAATCGAGATCAACAAGGGATGTCTCTGTGCTTATTATCATGTTAAATCTAAATGGTGTCGTTCCTCAGAATTCATTAGTTTAACAACATTCCCAAAATATACTTGGCAAGCTGTAAATGTACCCTTTCGATTAAATTACTTAAAAGTTATAGATTTTCTTTCTTTGCGTATATTTTTACTGAAAAGTCACTCGACTTACAGACTGCCATGAAAGTTTATTCTTTATTGGAATTAACACAAGAAACACTGGGAGTATTTCTGGCAATATGCTTTTGATTAACGGATCATGTTTTGAAGGCCGTTAACGGAGGATTTTTAAGTGCAAGATTTCTTCTTGTAGAGGGTCCCACTCTGAAATTGCTTGCATCAGCAGTCGCTGCAGGAGAACATAATGCAGCAGCACAGAGGGAATGTGTAAGCCAAGTACCTAGGTCCATCAGCGTACCCCAGAGCAGAAAGCTAGGGCAAAAGAAGCCCAGATTACGAGAAAAGAGAGGCACAGTAACTAGGAGGTGTTCAGCCACTTGTGGAAGGGTGTGCACTTGAAAGACACTCAGGTACAAGCGTAAAAATAGGTGCTGCTGAAAGCTGCTGTTCACCAGCAGAAACCCAACTTCCCATAGCCGTCCTTCTCAAGCTAACATGAGCGAACAAAGGCTGATGCTTGTTGTAGTCACGTATTGCAGCAGACAGGGCAGAGGCCTGACTGTGGTCCTCCTGAAATAAGGAACAAGTGCCCTGCAGCACCAGGGCACAGCCAACAGTCAGTCTGAGAGAGGGAGAGGCTCCTTACATACTACGTACTCCCTACATTCACGATGAAGAAGAAATCAGCCCCTCAGAAGAAGGCTCCTGCATGCTACATGCCAGTATCTTGGAGAAGACCTTAGCACTGAGTGGTGCTTGCTCCTGCCTTAAACAAGAAACAGTCACAGCGCAAAGTCCTTCCACGAGCCTTCCTGGAAGGAGGAGTTATGACAGAGAAGACACAGGACACGATTGTTCCCAGCTCTCTCTTGAGTAAAGATGTCTCTCAGGAAATGTATGAGCCTGTCCAAGAAAATCAGTGGTGTCTGCTGAGCTCACCGCAGCTTGACACCCGCAAGAAACATCGCAAAGAAGATAACGGTGAGCGTTTGGCAAATAAGGGTTTTCTCGAGCCAGCATGCCCGCTATTTGTAATTCATAGGCTTGGCAGAATGACTCGGGATTTTTCAATGGTGTTCTCTCAACCCGCAAAATAGATCTCATTTTAAAAGTGGCATTTTTCTGATCTATTTTTAACCATATCATGGTTAGAAAGGGAAATCCCCAAAGATGTATCAGCGGTTGAGATACAACCTCCTGAGCCAGAGAGATACAGAAATATCTTGTATATTCTCTCCTTCACTCTGCAAGAGTCATTTCTTTCTGGTTATCTGCACAATACTGCAAAACAGCACAGATGTTTCGTAACAGTAACGCTCAGTGAACTCGCACAATCTCTCTCCCAGTCACCTTTCTATTCAGAAGATGAGTATTTGTTTTCCCCTCCAGCGCTCTGCCTGGGCAGCAGATTAATCCTGGCCATACAAAATGGTGCCTGATAGAGCAATATAAAATAAACAATTTGCAACAGATCCTGACCTGTGTTCCAGCAAGAGCAGAAGCACAGGGGATATGGAGACAGCTTAGGTGAAGAAGGGGGCTCGTTTGTCATTGAGTCACTGCTGGTACACCTGAACCGAAGAGATTGGGGGATCATAAGAAATGAAGAGGCTGATGGGGAAGGAAAGCCAGACATGCATGCTCACTTGCTTTTGCAATATGTGAATATACAATAGGGAAAGAGACAACCCAGCAGGTAGGGCCAGGTTACATGATACTCTTTCGGATGCTGAAAGAATGAACTTTTTCATCACAGTTAGCGGGTGAGTGTGAACAATGTAAAGTGCTACTTGTTTTTTTCCCCTTCCTAGCACAAAACCTGCGATTTGCAAGCCACCATGTGCTGAATTGTTCAAGATGTGAAACTGAATTAAAATATTCAGGAAAGACTGGGTAGCATCTCATGTGAGATTGGAAATAGCCCTCAGGACCTTAAAACTTTAGTCCACGATGACTGTCATTGCATAAAATTTAGTAGACAGCAAAGGACAAAGGGTTATGACAAAGTGACATTTGCAAACTGAACGCATCTACTGCCCGGTGGGGAACCGGGTGAACAGAGAAAGATGCCAGGAAGATGGGTTGTGGAGTCTCCTTCTGCGGAGAGATTCAACCCCGCCTGGACCCGTTCCCTTGCACCCTGCTCTGGGGGCACCTGCTTTAGCGGGGGTGGGGATGGGGGATCTCCGGAGGGCCCTGCCAGCTGGGATTCTGGGATTCTGTTTTCCTTGTCCTTTATTAAGCTGTGTTGTTCAGTAGGTATGCCAGGATAGTGTTGCATTTTTTTCCCCTGTGAAAACCATTCTTGTCTCATACCTGGCAATCATAAGGTTAGAAATGTTATCTCGTACAGCACTAGAAGTGTTCAGTGATCCCAGAAATTCTAGCTAAGGGACCAAGCTGGTACCCACTTGTTTTGGCAGCACCCTCCAGCCATTTGAAACCATCTGATCTTCCAGCACCATGGTGAAAATCAGTGCTGCAGCAGGACAAGTGCTTTCAGCCAAGACCAGAGCTAACCGGGCCAGGTGTTGTGGAAAGCTATGTACAATGAGCAAGACAAAGCAGACTTTCTCTGAAGGGCTTGTCATATAAGCAAGCAAATTAGAAACAGGCTGAAGAAACGTATGCACAGGGAGTTAGACCTGAGTTGCCCATGCTCGTGGGAGAGCTGAGAGCAGTAACTCACATCTCCAGGAGAAGCATCCGCTACCTGCTTGCTTTGCATTTGTACAATCGTGACAGCAGAGACATGTAAGGGGATTTTTTTGCCTTGACTCTCATGAACTTCGTATTTTTCATTGTCTCTTTTCTCCAAGGTTGGAGAAATCTGCACTGAAAATTAGCTCTGGAACAAACACAAGCTGTTGCTAGTCTGGTGAAATATTTATTGAATGGTACCAAATGCCACTAAATTAAAAGGCTGTTCTTTTGCAGCTCCGTTTCAAACGTAACACTTTTGTTACCTCACAAGCAAGGCTGACAAAGCCACTTTGTTTTCTTCAGACACAAAGGGGCATTTTGAAGTAAAACCCACTAAAACAAACTTGGTTGTATTTCATTAAAATAGACAAGGGCAAGAGTTTTCATATTATAGCTGCTTCTCTCCGAAGAGCATCAAAGCGCCTCACAAAGTAAATTCTCCAGCTGAAAGCACTTCCTCATCTGAGCAGTCCCGCTGGACTCTTGAAAGTCTCTGCCTCTCCTTTCATGAGCAAGGTTGGCTTCATCAAGACCTCATGACCAAGCCCTGAGAGACGCTGAATACCTGCAGCCCAACGTCTCTGCTAGATCTCATTATGCCTTTCAACAGTACCGAGACAAAGGGAATGCCCCATTACACAGATGGATAAACTGAGTCATCGGGCTTTTAAAATGACCTGCCCAGAGACTCGAAGCATTGGCTAAATCTCACGCACTTCATCCAGGCAATTAGTCTCCTTATGGCGAGTGGGTCTGGTTAAATTACTACGAAGAGAAAGATGTGGCACTGAATAAATGACTGGGCGCACACGGTTTATTGTGACAGAACTGTAGATTAGGTCTACTTAAACTTGCTTTAAAAGGAGCTGGTTCAGATATTAGCAGCAGGTCAGCTGGTTTAACTTACCGGAATGAGCAGCGAAGGCCAGCCGAAACATCTGGATCAGCTGGTGGATGCAAGGATGCCTCCCTGCCCTCCCTCCTCTAACCACCAAACACTCTGCTGCCCGCTACAAATTAGTTTATAACTCAGGAAGAGCTCCCACATCAGATGCAGCCTAATAGCGCGGGGAGGGTAGGAGCAGCCCTAACCTGGAAAGACCTGTTCGCCAGTCAAAGATTGCCTAGAGATTTGCAGCAGGGCAGGGCCCCTCCCGAAACGCCGCAGCCCTTCGCCAGCTGCCGGGAAGAGGCAGACGAGGCTTTGAGGCAGCAGGCAGAGACATCTCCTCCGTGCTCTGCCCAGAGCGGCCACCTCCAACCTCCCGGCCCCCTTCCTGTCCCTCCCGCCACGCAGCGCAGTCCTGGCAGCCCTGTGGAAAATCCAAAGTATGTGGTGAATGCCTGCGTAAATCTGATTAATTTAATTACTTCTGGGAGATTGATATCTCTGGCTGCTGAGGCACATTAGTAAGACTAACGTGAGCCCCTCCTGCGGCACACGCAGGTTCGGGCAGGAGGGCCGGCACAGGCGGCGCAGCCAGCTGGGTCTGTGGGTGCAGGGGGGTGCGCGGCGAGACCCACGGCTTCTGCCTTTTGTCAGGGTGCGGGAACCAGGTGGGAAACTCTGATTTCAAGGCACAGCCCTGGACTTCTCTCTCGCATTTAGCACACTGGGGTGGAGGGGGGTTGGGAATGTGGCACGACCCTCCTTCAGCCCGGTTTGCAAATTTGTTTCATTGCCATGATTCCTCTTCTGCCGCCTCCTGCGAAAGCTCACGTCGGCTCCCAGCAAAGCAAAAANACTTCTCTCTCGCATTTAGCACACTGGGGTGGAGGGGGGTTGGGAATGTGGCACGACCCTCCTTCAGCCCGGTTTGCAAATTTGTTTCATTGCCATGATTCCTCTTCTGCCGCCTCCTGCGAAAGCTCACGTCGGCTCCCAGCAAAGCGAAGAGGCTCAAGCAGCAAATGAGACATGATGCTTGTTCAGGCCGCAGGAAACTTTGGGCATGAGTCCGGACTGAGTTGGCTTTTTGCTAGCCCCTAACTCCGGCGAGAACCATCAAATGGCACGTGTGTCTACGACACCTACTTCAAGTCAGCTTTGCCTTCCCCATTTTGGGGTGCTGTATCATCTCAGGGGCCAGCGTTAGGCGCTCTGCCGCCTCCCAGTACTTGGGCACAAAACACAGCGAGGCAGGGGACACCTCTGCCATCTCTCCCATCGCGCAAACCTCTGCAACGGCTCATAGATACCCCCTCTCTTTCCATCTGCTCCTGTAAAATAATTTCATTCCAAAAAAATCTCCTTACTCACTGTGCTGAGGAATTTAATTCGCACTGTTTTCAACAGGAGTCAGGTACCCGAGGGTATCTGAGCATGTAGCGGAGCTCCAGGGGCTAGCGCATAAAGAAAAAGAATCTCCCATAGAATTTTAAACCCAAATCGTATTTCATTCAAATCGGTTAATTTGCTCCATATAATCCAAGATCTGGAGCAGCCCTTATAAATGAAAGCAATACGCAATTCTCAACAGAAGCATTTTCTTCTTATTTCTTTCCATGTCCAAAGATTTTCCGGCACCCGTATACAAAGGTTAAATCTAGCCTGAAAGCACATGCCTTTCCTTTTTGAGCTTGATTAACTATGGCTGAAATGCTGCTGTGAACTGGAAGCTCTGAGGCTGGAGTGGTATCAGACAGACGGACAAGCGGGAGGAGAAATTAGTCTTTTTAAGTTTTTGAAGCAGTTCTGAATGAGGTCTAAATTGCACCAAATAATGTGCTTAAATAAACTGCTAGCAAAGGAAACAGCTGTCAGAATATTATGCTTCTGTGGATCCAAGTATATACCCTACAGTTACGGAACAGAAAATTGCCAAATGAAGATTTAAAGTGACAAGATCTGTGTGTGGCAGCAAGAGCAGGTAAAACACGAGAGTCATTTAAGCTGCTTTAAATTTAACTGTCCCATGCACTGAGTATTGAAATTTTTCAGTAGCTGCCTCGTGAGTTTTCCTCTCTGTGCTTTGTTAACACCGCAAGGTTCAGACCACATCTACTAGTTTGAAGCAACGCATTTACACAGTATTTCCTTCTCTAATAAAGCCTGTCTTGGATTTATTATCAAAATAAGAACGACTTAAAACAACATTCTAAAGATACAAGGCATAAAAAGAAAAGTATTGTTTTCTAAGCGCCTCTCCCCTTTCCTTCTCCACACACAGCTCCGAAGCTAAGAAGCTGTATTGACCATGGGTACGCAAGAAAGCTGAACCCACAACCTGGGTAACGCCTTTGCAGAAATTCTTGTACCAATGGCTTGGCAGAACAGCCTCTTAAGTAATTGGCAACTTCAAGTGGGCAGCAGTTGCCTCCTAACTTTTCCCGTCAAGGCTGTATTAGTGTACAAGTACACAGGTTAAAGACCTCTCGCTCCTTTCTAGAGAGCTGACCATTAGCAGGGATATCACTGCTGTTTTCTTTGGCACATCGGGTTTGCTGCTGTGAAAGCACTTTGCAAGCAAGAGCGTGGCACGAGTCGTTTGCAAGACAGCTTTTTGTCCTCACGTGATGCCTTGGGACACTGAGATGTCATGTGTAGCTGAACAGTCTCTGCACTTCCCAACAGAGGCAGGAATAAAGTTTGAGGGTGCAATCTTGGCATCTGCAAGTTACAATCAGGTGGAAATTTCCTTTTGACCTTGGAGAAGAAGACGAGAAGGACGTCGCCCTTTGGAGTTTCAGACACGCCAATCAAACGTAAGCATCTAACCAAAGAGCCCGTGTTCTCAGGACGATGAGTTAAGGGTCCCCGTGCATTCTGCTGGGTTCGCAGCGTATCCACCTCCGTGAAGTGCTGCAAGTCAGGAAGCCCACAGCTGCATCTGAGCCCCCAGCTTAATCACCGCAGCCTCCCAGGGCTCCCTCCCTCTCTCATAACACTGAGAAAACACTTTGTCAGTGCTACGCGAGTTAATTCAAAATGAGCTCACCAAAGAAATGCAAATGTAACAGCCTAAAATATTTAGATGAGTTTAAGGGTATTCTTAAACATTTGGCAGAGTTAGGGCCCGTGATTCTTTGGGTAGAGACATGCAAGTCTGTAAGCACGAGCTCTGTTTGCACAGGGGTTGGCCTAGGAGGGTCAGGTTTTTAATAAGCTAAGAACACGAGGCAGCTTGCCCGGTCAGGCTATGAGATGAAACGTTCAAACTGCTCCATCCCTATGGTATCATGGTGGCTGTGTTTTTGGAAACTTCATTTTTTTACATGTCTATTTTCTCACGGCTCTGCCTCTGGACCTCATTAATCTCCATAGTATTTGCAAGTGAACAATTGCCCTAATTCCATCTGGCTGGAGTACAAAAACAAAAAAAAGACTTTTTTAAAAAAAGAAGGTTGCTTTTTTTGTTCTTCTTCCCTTTACCTCCTTCTACTGGAAATTCCTGGCAATTTAACACTTAGCTACTTCTTAATGATATTTCCAGAGTTAAGCTGGTTGGTACAACTTGAGGAATGGGATGATTAATAGCTGGACATACGGGAGTGCTCTGCAGCCGGGCTGCTACTGTTGCCTTGACCTCGTTTCACAGAGGATGATCTTTTTGAACACCGTTGAACAGAAATTAGAACCCAAAGGTGTAGACTTAGACCTTGCTCCTCCCTATCCCGAGCTCTCCTGTGTTTGATGGACTGGCTCATTCTGCTTAATGATGAATATATGAAAAGCTTCCTTCTTAGAAGCCAAAAATTAGCAATATAACTAGAAGTGCCAGTGGATGTAAATTAGAAATGAAGACAGTGACGGAAGAGGCTTTTTTTTTTTTTGTGATAGACAGCCAGTCACTCAACCCTCACAGAAGCCAAAGGGCTGCTGCTGGAGGGATACGGTGGAATAAACTTGGATAAACCCTGGAGTGAAAAGTTGGTTGGGTTACTTTTGGAGGGGTTCAGAAAGTAATGGAGAAGAAAGGAATTTCCTGATCCGAACACATTTCTAAAGGCACCAAAACAGGGCCTCCACCTTCAGCTCTTCTGAAATCAAATATGCCAGCCTACAACCCTGGAAAAAACTTAAAAGAGAACATAAGGTACCCACAGCAGTCAACGTCTTGAGTTTTCGTCTAGAATCAGCATCTCTGACCTCTAAGCCAATTTTGCCAGAGGCTTTTAACGTCTAGAGCTCAACCTTGTCAAGGGCTTCTAAAATGTGTGTTTCTCAGATTTGGGCTTTATTTTTCTTTCCATTCAGAAAAACTCTCCTCATTCATATTTCTCACATATGCAGACTACCACACCACTGCATTCCTACTCACTTGGGTACCTCAGCACTGAGGACCGCAGAGCAGCATCTGGCCCCATGCTGCAGCTGGGAGCCGGTGTCTTTGCTGAGTGCTGAACCCCACTTATCGTCTCAAAACTATTTTAGTTCTGGATCATGAAACAAAATGTAGAATTTATGAGAAAAGGTGATCGTAATAGCAGCTGAAACACGCACATGCACATGGAGGAGAAATTCATCTTGCAGGTACCGTAGCCTACATGCCGCCCAGCTCCACAGACTTATGAAATGAATCCTGATTTACAGGCAGGTAATTAAGAGCAGATCTGCTGAGCAAGAAGGCAGTGTTTCTGCAGCTCCCGTTGCCAGCTGGATCGCACGTCAGAGCACGGCGCTGGCACCGGGGCTGAGCCAGCCCTGCTGGCTCCTCCGCTCAAACAGCGTTAGCCCCTGGAGCCGTGCTCGGATGCCCCTCTCTTCTCTGCTTGTCTTCAGGGTCCTCCACCTCCCTTCAGCTTGAGAACTCTGCTGCCACAAGCTCTGAGCTTGCAGGAGGGGTTTTTTGGGTTCAGGGGTTTTTTTGGTGAGGAAGGTTTGTAAACACGATAAATGTAAGACATGGCTTTGCTGAAGGGCTGGCATACGTGACGCCTTCCTAATTCTTTCAAGCCTGCGTTAACCCTTATTAATACCATTAGCACAATGTATGAGCCGGGGAACGAGCACAAAAGGAATACATTTTGGTTTATCACAGAGCTACCTGTTCTGTATTCCTATAATCAAGCAGGAATGGACTTCCACAGCCCAAATGTTGTAAAGTGGGCATGTCTGCCCTGTAGGCCACATCTTCCTAGGGCAGTTTTAAACAAACCGTGTCTGTGGGTGCTTTTCTGATAGCTCCAGTAGAGAAGCTGACTAGAACTCTCCTTCCCATAGTCCTGCTTTAGAGCAATTTAAACTTGACCTCAAGTTAAGCAGCCAGTCAGCTTAGCTCCTTCTGCAACGCCTAAACGCCCACAAAGGCGCCTCGCGCTGCTCCCTGCTCCCGGTGAGGTCCGTGAGCACCGGCTGTGGTCCCATCAGCTTTCTGGGCAGAGGCTGCGTGTTTGGGAGATTTTGCAGTCTTCCTTCGTGAAGACTGAAAAGTGGGGAAATTAACTGGGAGAGGGGATATTATAGTGGTTTTCATGTTCAGGTCCCAGTTTAGGTCTCCGCAGGTTGCAAACCGTTTAAGCCTGCGTTTCCCCGTCAGCAAAGCACTTGAGCACGTGCCCAACTTTTACTTAGCTGATTAACATTGCTGAGTGTGGGACTTAAAGAGGTGCTGTTCCATGT
This sequence comes from Steatornis caripensis, assembly GCA_013398225.1. Taxonomy (NCBI): domain Eukaryota; kingdom Metazoa; phylum Chordata; class Aves; order Caprimulgiformes; family Steatornithidae; genus Steatornis; species Steatornis caripensis. The sequence continues at coordinate 45,898 of VZSC01012805.1, read as the reverse complement.
TGGGGATCCAGCCAGGAGCTCTATTAAAAAACCTGCTCTGTATTTCCGAGTTGAAAGGTGTGAAACTTGCTTGCTTTAGATGACGATGCGCAACGTTAGAGGCTGCACTTAGTGTTTCAGGAAAAAAGCAGCCATTACTCCTGGACAATCTTTAAATCCGTTAGCAATTCATAGCCCAGTCATACGTGGCCACATCAGACAGCGTTTGGGTCTATATGTTTACGGTTTTTAGTGATCTGGGTTGTGCCATGTCCAGGGAGCCAGAAAGCTGCGTTTCCGAGGATACATCAGTTACTGAATATTTTGTACAGTTCATCTGCTTCTTTTACTTGATGCAAATTGTAATCACCTCCTGTATCCCACACACTCAAGCTCACATTGATATGAATTTGGAAAATACTCTATTAAATGATTTATTCCAGCTTTATCCATTTCCTAATAATGTAATGTATTATTGATGGGTACTAGGAAAAAGAAAAAGAAGCAGAATAGTATTTGAACAGAGGCAGTTATTCAAAAAAGTGAAGTGGAAGGAAAGCGTTTTCCATGCCATCAAATTTTGAGCTTTGAAATATTTTCCTATCCGAAACTAGGACGCCAATATAAAAACAACTCTCTTCAAGTACTTTTACAAACGGAAGTCTCCCCTAATGCAAAATTTGGCCAATGAACATGTTAAACCTTCCGCTAAAAATGAAAGGCAATTTTAAAAATGCAAAGAATCACTTTGGAACAAAAGTCAGAATCTTTTCATTTAAAAAATAAGACAGAAGGGAGGCTTGGGCAATTAAAGCAAATCCTTGTGAAACACTTACAAGTGAAAAATTTAAACTGAAGCTTTTCACCCTTTCACAAGTTCAATTTCAATGAATCGACCTCTCCTGTGGAAGATACAGAACTGAGCAGATCTCAGCTGTGCCTCGTATGATCACACTTCATTTCTGACTCCACTTCCAAGGGTCACTCTACTAAAAGACGGTAAGGGAGCCAACAAACCAAATTGCATCTCTTCTTGGGGGAGGAAAGCAAGAAACAGTCAAAGTCTCTGCTGATACTACCACTTAACAGAATATGAGGGTAGAGACAGGACTTGACCTTCCTTGCAGCAACTTGGTAAAACCTAAGAAAATCAGCAAAGGCTGTTTTAGACTTCTAGTAACACTGATGTGCTTGGTGCTTCAGAAACTGAGCTGCTACAGGCCATCAGGGGACCGAATGACAAGGCCGAAACATGAGAAGCACAGACGGAAAAGAAAATGTGGAAATAAGGCAAATTGTGAAAGTCCGAGGCCCAGTCTTAATCCCAGTCCTGCTCAGCAGAGCTCTGTGCACATTTATGGAGCAGAACCACGCGGTCTCGGAAGTGAAGCACTTGGCGAGCACCCGTCTCTGAGAAGCTGATTGTCTTTGAGCCGTAGCCTCAACCGTCTTTCTACTGAATCTGTGGTACTTACGCATATAGTGAGAAGATCACCTTTCTGAGAAAACTGGTCCTGTTCTGCGTATCTTTGGGTCCAGTTATTTGCTCTGGCTTTAGGACCACTGTTGTGGCCAACTGCTCCCCCAGCTTCCCTCCCACCCCCGGAGAAGAAAGCTTGCACGCAGGATGACTCAACAGAAGAAAAGAAATAACTCCACAGAGGGGCACTCTAAAAATATGCTCAATTATCTGCAATACAACGACATAATTTGATTCAATTTGAGCATTGTGGTTTTATTATTTCTCTCTCTGTCAGTGGGCTGCATACTGTGAACAACAATCTCCGCAGTTTTTGATGGAAAGTAGGAAACACACAATGGAAAAGAAGAAAGGTAATGAAATCCCAAAGACGTCTTCTTCCTCTCTTGTAAAGGACTGGTAATGAGAAGAAAACTGGTTATAGGCAGAGCTGCCAGGCTATCAGATGGAATAAGATTTGAAGAGGGAAAAAAAATTAATGGCATGCTAAATATGTTGTTGAAATGCACTGGGAATAGCTTCACATTAAGAGGAAAACAGCTTAAAATCATGTAAAACGGAGGTCAGGCGTGAGAAGGAATGTGTCTGTAGAGAATTGTTTGCATGCTAAAAGCTGCCCACAAATTCTAAATACACACATTGAGAACGGCACAATAATCTGGTCAAACAAGGTTTTCGGAGGGGGAATTATCTGCATCCGCAGCTATTTTGGGGTGTACTTCATCACCGCATACTTTTTCACTTATCACAATCTTGCATTCAGTGACATGAACAAACATGAGGATGCGGGTCACTGCCATTTTTTTGCAAAAGAAGCAAGAACATGATGAGAGCAGTCTGGATTTGCTCTGTTAAAAAATGCGGAATACTTTTATCAATTTCAATTATAGTGGTCAATTGCCTTTAGCTCCCTTCTCTGAGGGAATAAGGTTTACACACTCATGCTCTGGGCATGTGCATAAGCACACTAGACTTTTGGAACAGTTGGCTAATTTTAACTGTATTTGGCAGAAGTAGGGTTCTCAAAGCTATTAAGGTCCTAAAAGTTTTCGGAGGAAAGGGAAAGACTGCAGCGCGCACTGATACCTTAGTGCAGCATCCGCATGGGACCTCAGCTTGGAGGCACAAACACAGAAAATAAAATCGGTTTCCCAAAGTTCATGAAATTACTTGCTTGAACACTACAGTCGTCTGTAACAAAAAAGCCACATTGAAACCCCCAAAGTTGGAAGCCTCCTTTTTAACTAAGTAGCTGTCGAAATTTCAAAGCCCTCTCTATACAGCAGTTGATCTCTGGGACTCCGACAGAGGTTACTTGGAGGATGCCATCACAGCACTCTCCACGGCACGGAAACCTTTGAAAATTAGCCTCTAAATACCCAAGCCACGAAAGAAAGCCGTGAAAGGAAGTACAAATGCACCAAAACCTCCCTCTGCAATCCCTTTTAAGTTTCTGAGCGATGCAGGGTCTCACAGCACGTAATAGAAAAGAATCAAATAAAGCTAAATAAAGGGTGTTCAGGGGGAAGAGCAATTGAAGGGGTGGTCCAGGGGTAGAGCTATCCCACTTGCGCTGCTGTGAACGCGTGTTCAGTGACGAAGGCAAAGACCAAACAGTACAGAGAAGTTGTAGATGTAAACTTTTAATCCTCTGGAGAAAGAGAGCCTCAGCAGCGTTGCTCTAGGAGAAACCTCTGTCACCACAGAAATAGAGGAGAAGCACTGGAAGCCAGCAGTCCCACGCAAAAGGCGTTTTTGAAAGCACAGCCTCTGAGAACCTGTCTTCTAGGAACGGGGAAATAAAAAGCAGCAGATGGAAAAACAAGGCTGGCATTTCATTTTCGAAGCTCTAGGAAGGAAAGCTGATGTACGAAATGGTTTTGCATCAGTTTGATCCTAGTGTCACTGAAGTCCAAAGGCTGAAGGGCCAATAGATGATTTCGGAGAATATTCTGATGGCCTCCCATCTGAGGGAAGAAAAAGAAAAAACCTTTAAGGCATTTCCATGAGAAGTTCCAGAGTGGCATTATCCAAAAAGACTTTCCCGTTAAAGAACTGCATCCGTCTTTAGCACTGCTTATTTACCAGGCAGGTCAATAAGGCAGGGAGCTAAGTAACTGCTTTTAAGAGGAGGTCTTTTAGGAAAGAAGGTCCCATGCAGCCCGCAGTCTTCCCAAGTCAGATATCTACTTTCCTAAATATAAAGAGTTAATGAGCCGGTCTCTGCCCGGCATGGTAAAGTATCTTGGTCAGCTGGAGAGCTTACTATGTAGTCTATAGTCTCAGAGAAGCCTGTTCTCTTTAAATTGTATTTACATGGATTTTCTTTCTAGTTTTCTATTTGTTACACTGTGTTAAATAAATCTGGCTTTATTCAAGATAATTTGGATTTATTGATTATTACTGGGGACAATTACTCTGAGTGATGTCCCAGGGGAACAAAAATGAACCTCTGCCGAGGGGCACGGCGGCTAAGGTACTGTCACACGCTGTTAAAGGCGCAGGAGCTCTCTCATAGAGAAGTGGTAAGGATGTTCTGGCTGTGCTCACTGCACAGACCATCTAGCTGGCGATTAAAATGTACACAATGCTCTCAGCAACGTGGAAGGGATTTTTCATTTCTATAGCTCTACATCAGGGACCATATGGAGTCATTCCTGTATCAGACCTGCTGCGTGTTCAAATCCAGCACTGAAACTCAGCCACCAGGTCCTCAGGTGCTAAATGCCGAAAATTGAGGCAGCTTTAGGGTTTCTGGCTAAATATGTATTTAGGTGAAGTCTTTATGGCCTGTAGATGTCTAATATGATGGAAAAATACCAATTCTTAAGCCCTTTTAAGTCTCTGTATGCCATACTGCCTCGCATTGCACTTCATATAGAAGAACCAAATAGGGCTAAAGAGAAGAACATCCTAATATTGCTTGAATTTACACTTCTTTAAAAGAGAATGATCAAAATCCCTTTGACACAGAGAGAGAAAGAGTGAACTTGTCGCAAAAATAAAGTACGAAGCGACATAGACCCAGTCCTCTAGAGTCTCAGCTCCTGAAGATTTTAAGAGTTCATTCAGTCGCTATTTGTTTCTATTTGTATTATAATTCTTGTCATTATAGACGTGGTTTGTAGCAGAAATGCCATTCCTGCACTGTGTTTGCCTCAGATTTGTACAGCCAGTGCCCCTGAGAGCAGAGAGGAGCACGCGGATGTCTCAGCCGCATTCCTGGGTGGGATAAATGCAACACCCCAGCGATGCTACCCGAACTCCCAGTGAATGCGATGTGCCATCACCTCTGCTGCAGGACTCCCAGGCACAAGCTGGGTGATGACAATTTGATGTCGCAACATCCTCATTGGATTTTATGCTTTTTTTAGTTGGAGAAAAAAGCAGAGGAAAAGAGAAAGGGTTCTGAGTGAGGCAGTGCCCCTTTTCCAAAGCCTGATGGATAGAAGCACATGCTGCTATTCAGAAAACTACCATGGGATTAACAGGAGGTTTCTGTTCACCCTTGATCAACCCGTTATAAAATTCTCACTTGCTTAAGTCCTGCAAGCAAATAGCAGGGATCTAAAAAGGCATCAGATAAAACCCCGGCGTGTGCTGGCACGTCTTGGCGCTGGCATGGCTGCGTGGAGAGGGGAGAGGGTAAATGCTGGGCGGAGTGAAGGTAGGGACTATTTCAGCATTTCTTCTCTCTCTCTAGGATTGAATATTTGTGCATGTTCCTGCTCTCTTGCCTCTAGGAGAGTCGGCGGACAAGGAGAGGCGTCATGAAGATTTACAGCTGTCTGAAAAAAAAAAAATCAGGGCAAAGGCAGAGCAGCCCTCACTGTTCACACACTCCTGGGGACTAATTTTTTTTTCCCCTTTGTTTTGATTCTTTACTTAAGAGTTCATCAGCGTTTAAATACCCAGAGAGCCCTTTCTCATATGACAACAGCGGCCACGGAAACAAAAAAGAGAGGGAAAAGCAGCACTTTTATTTTAGAAGCTATCTCAAGGTAGCGTGTGGGATCTACGCTGAGTCACTAGCTGGATGGTTGGAAGTGCTTCACTTACTCTGTGCTCCAAACCGCCCAGACTCCAGCACAGCTTTAACGCGTCCTTGCCTCTCAGGGCAAGGACACACACAGGGGTTCAGAGGCCTAAAAATGCAAATACAAAATTAGGTAGGACCGTAGTGGTTTATTCAGTTTCTCACGTGAATTCCGGTAGCCACTAAAATCATGCAACCTATGAATCCTAGGACATCAGGAAAGCTCATTGTTCTCTGAAGAAATAGCAAAGCTTTATGAAGCACTTACTTATCTACTTTTATTTACTTTATTACTTATTCCTATCCATCCATTTATCTTAGTCACTTATACTCACCGTGGTAGCATCAAAATGCTTCATAGTCTTGAAAGTATTTATCCTTAATCTTCCTTATCATTAACATATTTCTTTTTTCATGCAAATAAAGTACTTTTCCACCCTTGCATATGATGAGCGACTTGAAGCCGTGGTTTGACTATCCGTACAGCGTGGCCAGCCGGTATAGGTAAGTAGCCCAGGTTCACTGGGTACAGGTAGACTGACGTGAATATATTGCTTCCACTTCATTTACACCCAGCTGCAAACCTCCACCTGGCAACGCGGATTGACAAAGCAAGAGTACTCCAGAAGACTACTACGTCTAATTTCAACTGAAAATGAAATAACAGGTAGACATCTTTGAATTTCTCCACATAAGGAAGGGACTTAAGAAACCTGTAAGAAAGCTGAAACCAGACTCTAAATGCTGTCTTTCACCCTACAGCTGGTTGATTTTTTGTGTGTGTTTTCCTGCAGTAAAATAAGTGAAGTAGACACAGGTATATCCATCTGTCTTGAGAGAGATGTTTCCCTTGTGTATTGTTTCTTCCCAGTTTTATCTTGGGAAACAAAAACGCACGTTACCGTTCTCTGTTCAGCATTCAGGAGGAGGTGTTTAACTCGCCTGGAGAAAGAGTAAATTTAGGATGAGAATGGGGGGGATAGTGAATCACAAACACAGGCAGAGACTGCGTTTTGGAAAGTTTGTGATAGTTGTACCGGATGTCAAACAGAAGCCCAGCAGACGGAGAGATCCCGCAGAGATTGCAGAAGATGTGGGAAGCACTCATACATGGCAAAACCCAGGACGAGGAGGGGACACATGCGTGGCACAGTAAGCTCTGCCCCTAAACAGCAACATCTCTTTTAAGCAGTAAGCCAGAACAGTAAATTTTCAGCATTTCTACTTTGTGCTTCCCCCAGGCAAGGGAAACAATCTTCGTTACGCTGGAAAGTAAATAGCGGCAATCTCAAGGAGAACTTTTGAAGAAGCAGCAAAAAAGTATGTTGTGTAAGGGCCAGGGCTGAGATGCCGCAGCTCGGGGACCAGGGAGAAGGCTTGGTTCAGGAGGAGAGAAAGCAGCCATGCCTTCATCTAAGCTGGGCTTTCCTGGTTCTGGGGTGTAGGGAAAGGGTGATTTCTGCTTCATAAAGCGAGTCTGAATTCCAACATAGGGCACCACCGACTATGCCCCAGGGGAGAGCAGGGGGACCAGCCTTCCGATGTGCCTGCCTGTGCACACCCAGAAGCGATCCGAGCCGCGTGCCTGGTGTTTTATTTCCAGTGTCTTTTCTGTAACTCCTTCCTCCGTAGGTTAATGAAAACTTAAGCATTCTGTCTCAGCAGCACTGATGTAAAACGACTGCTTATTGCCTGTTCCATCTCACTGACTTTTATTGTGATACTTAAACCAAAATGGTGAACTATTACACTTCATAGCCTGCAAATAAAAGCAGAATGTTAAAAAGCAGAGGCTATAACCTCTGATCCAGTCAAAATTGCTCTAAACATCTAAGGTTCATAATCTTGAGACAACTTTACTCATCTCCAAAGGGGCGAGGAACGGCATGGATTATCATCCACAGCATATGGGGGCCTTTAATTGTAATGCTACAGTTTTTATTCTACCCACGCTCAAAAATAACAGAAGAAATCCTAAGCCAGCGCGTGAAACAGCTCAGCTCCACTGACTTCAGCAGGGCTAATCCAGTTTACATCAGTGGGAATTTAGCCCATTAGCTAGAAGACTTGAATAATCTGCAGCAAGTAGGAGACATTGGTTTTCCTTTTCTTTGGACCACATAGAGAAGACACTGGGGTGATGACAGTCGAGTTTGCCCGTTTCCAAAGACGCGCCTGTTCTGCAAATCATTACAACTACAAACACTGCATTTCCAATTCTGCACTTTACTGGAGCCACTCGGACAGTACAATACCCATTTTTAGGTCCTGGGGTCAGGTCCACAGCGGCTTGGGCACAGAAAATCAAATAGGAGAAGGGAGAGGGTTGGTTCTCAGTCGCATTTTCAGCTTCAGGATCTTGGGGAAAGCCAGAGGCCAATTGAAAACCTGGCTCAGCTTAGAGGATGGAAGGGACTGCTTTTTGCTCTAATCTCACCCCTTACACACATGCAAGTATGTTCCGTTAATTTTTATATAATTTTGATATATAATTTTGATATAACATTGTTTCTAAGAACCTACCTTCGATATGTCCAAGTTAGCCAAGATGGATTTAAGTCCCATATTCCAACACGCTTCCCACCCAGGCAGTGGAAAAGCACTACTGGACCGACCGCAGTCTGGCTGGACCCTTTGGGTAACGCAAGCTCACCAAGTGGTTAAACAATTCTTATGTAGAAAATCGAGGGGTGTAAAAGGAGGGAGCTGAGAATGGACATGGAGCAGAAGTAAGACGACCTTGAATTAATAGTGATGGTAAAGTTGACACTACTCAGAACTTCTGGTTTTACGGAGAGTGAAAAGTCAAAATGGTTAAGTTGCAAGGATGACACCGTTTGAGGGATTTCTGATTTGGCCCAATGCAGGGAAAATTGGTACTCTCACAAAAGGAGCCCGTTCATCTGGAATCTGTACACATTTCAGAGCTTTCCTTCCGCTTCTGGTTTCCTCACTGGTAAATCTGAGCACGTTGCTGGAAGCCAATAGCTTTGGGGGAACTAGAAAAGAGCAAAAACTCCTGTGAAGATCTGCAAAATTAGACGTGGCAGCCATTCAGGAGGACCCTGTTCCCCTAAAACACATCTGCTAAAGCAGGGAGGTATATTCGGGGTTGGAGCAAAGTCCCAACAACCGCTGCTGGACCCTGGCCTGGACCGTGGTGTAGCAAACGAGAAGATTGCCTCCCATAGACAGCAACTTTGTAGGTAACCCCAGCTTAGTGGGACACCGGGAATTTATCCAGCACTAAGCGAAATAACACAGATAACATTTTTTAAGTGACTCACAGTTTGGAGAGTCTTTTGGGGTGCACAAGTTAAGACACCTAAATCTGTTAAGGAACCTAGGAGGGACCAGACTTCAAAGAAGAAGCAGATTTACAGATAACAGACTTACAGATCGGGTTCTTTAAAAGCTGCCTCAAGGTAGGGAATAAAAATAATGTGAGACAAAATAAGTACTACCAAGGCAACCCACAGTCTGTATTTGCTATTGAAAAATCTTGTTTAAGGACAGTAGAATTAAAAGCAATTCACTCCCGCACACGGCAGAACTGAGGAAGTTCTTGCTAGAGGAAGCTGAAGGTGGAAAAGGCTTGGAAGTGTTCAAAAAGGGGTTGGAAAACCTCTCGGACAGAAAACACCCCTTGGGCTTTCTTGGAAATACATATTCACCGATAAAAAAAAATTTAAAAAAATAACACAAACAAACAAAAGCCTTTCTTGTGGGTAAAGATAACATTTATAGCTCTAGAAGCACCTGATCCACCACATCCTGGGACGGTGCTACAGGGGAAGTAGCTCTGTATGTCTGAGCAGTTCTCCCGTGCTCCCCTAGACTCCCGCTGTCCAGCCACTTTAACGGACAGAATATCTAGCTAAGCGCGCCTTGGTCCAAATCAGTGCAGATGTTTTCCTATCCTTATGTTCTTACACCTGAATGCCTTTATGGAGGTAAGAAATTTATGGAGCTCCCAGTAACTGTGAAGATGACACTGGTAGCTAGGGTCCTAGTACTTTTTTGTCTAGATTTTACCATGACCACTGGTATTTTCCTGCTTTAGAAAGAAGGAAGATTTTAGGAAACTTAGTCCAGCCGTTTGACCTCCCCCCCACCGAAAAAAAATAAAAAGGCATTGGAAATGCCTAAAAATAGGTGCCATTAAGGAAATAAAGCAGTTTGATATAACATAGCAGCAGCATAAAAGTTCCTGTGCTTTACCTCTACGAGACAGCAAAGCCAGGAGAGCTCTAACTAATGCAGCATAGCTCTGTAGCTCCCGTTCCCAGGAGCCTCATCCCAAATCCCAGGATTTCACCCCAGAATCTTTACAGCATCCCCAGGGGACAGCGAAGCACCACTATGTCCTTTTTGCAAAACCAGGGAAGCGAAGCACAGCTAGAATAAGCGATTTACTCGAGGTCCTGCAGGAAGCCTGCAGTGCACCGCAGCGTTAAAACTGAGGCTCCTTATCCTTGGACAAACACCAGTGCCCTGAGGCGAGCCAGGCTCTTGGAAGCAGAGGCCAGGTCAGCCCTCACTGAATTGCCTTGCTTGCCCCCCCCCAGAGGCATCCCCCGACTGCGCCGAGCGCCGTCCGTACTCTGACCTGCTGCCTCTACAGCCACGGCTCGAAGCCAAGGGAATTCAGTTCCCCCTCTAGAAATCCACTCTCATGGTAATGAGCACTTTAATCTATCAGGAAAATGTAGAGCTTCTTGGCGCCGCTTTTTATTTCTGATCTGTGTTTTCTCTCTCTCTCTCTTTTAGGTTAATTTATCTGATTACACGCGATGCACTGCGGTCGTGTTAAGGTACCAGTCGAGCTTCCACTTGGAGGCTTGGAGGAAAGATTACCATTAAAACGTGACTTCCATCCACTCAGCTGAAATTACTATTGATTGCCAAAGAAAAATATTTGTGCTGTGAAGCTGGGAGCTATGATGTTGAACCGTATTAACATAATGTTAGCATAGCTACGGGTGTTTAGTGGCACGCAATCAGATTTGAAATGAACGTTGATTATAGATTGAGATTAATGTTCACATATTCATAGGAACACAATGAAAAGAGCAATTTCCTTTCTACTACAGATCAATGGTTTCCCCATTCAATTATACAGCTGTAATAATTGCATTATGCGGAAATATTTCTTAATGGCTTATTTCATTCTTTCTGTTTGCCTGTGCGTGTGCGCTTGTGTGTGCGTGAAAGAGCTTGTGTACTTGCATGCACGCATGCATGCGTGAAATCTTTTGTCAGTGGTACTTGCCAAAGCCTGCATCCAATGCAAAACACTTTAATTACTAGTGCAAATGTGTAATTTTTGGCTAAGCTAATAATCTCTTGGCATTTTCCCACCGTTCTCCTTATTCCCCAACAGAGCCCTCAGATTCCTCTGCTTTTTTAATGCTTTGGGAGCTGGATCCCGCTGCACAGCAGATATGACGGTTTTGGTCTGCGTGTGGCTCTGAATCCCCAGTGTTGCCCAAAGCGGGACCATCACACTCAGAGACACCCGGCTGGGCTCATGCCTGTGTGTCCCATTGGTTTACTACTAATACAAGCTGGACTTTCGGTTAGCAGCATTGCTGAAACTCCTTACTCTCTTAGCGCTGTCCGTCTACTCATAGCCGTTGGAGTCACGAAGAAGCACAAGCCTAGTTGAGCAAAATAAGTTCCTGTGATCTTCCAACCTTGTTCTTACCACTCAGGGATTTGGACTCAAATGAAAAATGAGGCCTTGAACACTGATGGCACATCTGCAGAAGCAGGAAACCACTGCTAGGCATCCTATTTTATCTTACAATCGAGGCAAGATAGGACAACTTCTGGAGGGAAATCTGGTAGTGAAGGGAAACTAACTTCAAAAGCACCTAAGAGATGAGAGCAGAAGAACCTTCTCTTCCTATTTTATTACAATGCTGCTTGAGAGAGCTCTTTTTCCATCTTCCTCAGAAATAAAAGTTCCCATTTATCCTCTTTTTTGCTCAGAAAAGTATTAGCTCAGATGTATTGTCCTTCCACGAAAGCACCACCTTCAGTTTCCTGGTTTGGTGGGTCAGCAGCCCACAGGAGAAGAACGTGTCTTACAGGAAAACAGACGTATCTCCCTGAAGGAGTTCGTATGGTGGGTGTCAAAGAAGGAGTTTTGCACAGAAAAATGGCAAGTCCTTCAGAGACAGGCAGGCTGTCACAAAATTAAAGAGTAGTATCAGGAGCTGATGGAACTGCTTACAGCGCATTACTTGGCTCTGCTTTAGGGGATGTCCTGTCACTGAACCTTTTGACTTCAAACGACTTGAAAACGTCTCTGCAGAGATACTTCGTTAGACAGCAGCATTGACCGCAGTTCATGTGCGGAAGCACGTTCTCCAAGCTACCTCGCAATGCAAGCCTGCAACATTTCCAAGCTCTGTATCAGATGCATCCTGCAGACCATATTGCTGGCAATGATCAAAACTAATATTGCAATTCAAAAACATTCATAAGGCACAGTTGAGTAATGCGCTTCAGAGGTTGCTCAGCTTTGAAGCTGAGGGTAAGGTTAAAGGTATTCTGGTTGCACACCACTTCTGCTGACTGTGTTCTCTGCACTAGCAAGAGTTACAAGAAACCGTAGCAGTCGTCATGTGAGATCTGCACTGTGTATTCAAACTGGCTTGGCTTCCCAGTAGTGTTCATTTTTTTCTCTATGGAAATGAAGCTTCCAGCAACACAACACAAAGCTGTTCCTCAGCATGGTATGGCTTGTTGCATTTGTGTTTCTTACACTGCAAACTCTTTGGGTAAACAATTAATTTTTGCAGGTTTTTGGTTTGGGGTTTTTTTTTTTTTTGAGCATCCAGAAAAAAAAAAAGTCCACTTTCTGGTATATTCTGTCATTCCACATTGTAGGAGAAAACCCACAAACTGCAGACAGCACATAAGCAGGATTCAAAGTGATACGTCAAATCAGTTTTAGCTGCTTTATAAGGAAAACCCCACCACTTGATAAGTGGGAAGAAATTACTAGACAGGTTTTACAAGAATTGCAGAGTCACTGTTCCCCTTGTGATGCTGAGTCATCAGATGATAACAAATGAGCAAGAATGAGGCAACATGACCCACTCATTCAGCATTTACGCTGCCTCCTGTTTTCCCCTTTCCTTAAAGTTTCACATCTCTGTTCATCAGAAGTCACATGCAGGCACAGGCACCGTTCTGTCTCACGTGCATTTTTCGTTACCAGGCAGTGGAGTTTCACAGAAAGTGGTGTAGTTGAACGGTCTTGCCTGGAGCAGAAATAGGTGGAAGTGATTGTTGCTTTTATTAAACAAAGTATTATGGCTTTTGGGAGGTGGATAAGAGAAGTTAAATGACTGGAGAATGTGGAAGACACAAAATAAGTTTGATAAATCCCAGTGAACAGAAAACAGCATTCAAAAGCTATGATGTTAAAGATTTTGAAAACTTAGCAATTTTGAATGCGTGTTTCTGAGACCTTTAGGGGAATTTTGTTTTCAGAAAAGACATTTTAGTTTTCCAACTTTTCATTTAACAGAACACCAAATTGTTAAGTCTGTTTTGAAGGTCCTGGTTATTTTTTTGTGCTTCAGTCCCTTCCAAAAACACGGTTCAGTCTCACCTAGCTGAAACTTACTTGAAAAACCGCCAAGACTTATGTTTGCACAGATACCAAATTGGGCCCACAGGTGCACCAGTGTAACTGCTGGTAGACGTTCTGCTCATGCAATCACTCCGGGTTCACAACAGCAACAAGGATCACAGTACCGCTCTTACCTGGCCCGACTCAGCTTTAGTGTACCCAGATCTGCAACAACTGGCTTCAGAACTACAACCTTAAAAGTCTCATTGCCATCTACTGTAACTTACCGTGAACTTTCAAGGCAGGTATTCTTCAGTGTTCTTTAGGAAGGAAATTATTATGTAAATTATTAGCTCACCAAGGCAGCAAATGCTGAGAAGAAACATGTCTTTACAAAGAAATTGCTTACACAATATATACAATTAAGAGAGAAGCGAAAGAAAGTCATCATTTAACAATCTTCCTGTCCCAGACTTCTCTTGGAAGTTGAGGGAAACATGGATTTCATCAAGCTATGAATTATCTTCCTCTGGAGAAGAGATCTGTCTTTGGCATGGATCTCTTCAGAAACCTAGGAAGGGAATCATCTCACCCGAATCCAGGCAACTCTGCTGTGGACAACTGTGTGAGCTCCAGTCATCCATGATTCATTTATGGTCCAGTCAATGGAGAGAAGCAGGATTTCTAAATCATGATTAATGACCAACTTTTGTCAAGCACACGAAGATGAGATGAATTGGGCTTCAGAACTGTTGACTATGCTCCGTAGTCTGTAGGAGAACTTACACAACTAGCTGATATGGAGATGTTTAGACATTTACAATTTAGGTATCTACAGTGAAAGTTTGGAAAAAGTGAGTCTCACACCTTTTTCCTAAATAACATGAAAAAAAACCCAGAATCAGAGTATTTGTATAAGCACAGTAACAGGTTTTCCTTAATAAACAAATACCTGACTATTTCAAACTATAACAACATTTAGTAGCTAACTATCATCTCCCTTCTCTTCAGCAGAAAATAAGCAAGTAGAATCTGCTAGAGGCTTGTTCAACCACAGATTAATCTAAAATCACATCCTATTAGACAAGAAACATAAGGAAATGCTTGGTTCCCCAGGTTATTTTCTCAGTGGCCTATAATTTGGCCTAACACTTTACCTTGGAAATGTGGAAGCATATGGCATGACCTTCAACTCCTGATAGCCTTCAAGAAGCTGAAGTTGGATTATTTGGGGTCATGGGTAACAACTGAGAAGTCATAGGTCAAATTCAAATCCAAAACAATACCTCTAGAAAAAATAACCTTTCCAATAACTTATGGCATGACCTCTAGCTCCGATTAGTCTGTGAGGGGCTCTTGGCCTCCATTCACACATTCATGTATTCAGAATCTCCAGATCAAATATGAAGAAAAAGTTCTTTCGCCTTAACCGTCATGGTAGAATGCTTTTTTTTTTTTTTCTTTCCTTAAGGGCAATCCTGGTTTTAGAAACACTGTATCTACATTAAGTACTTTGCCAGTGAAGCTGATTTCAATCCTATGCATGAGTTCCATCAGTGCTGCTCTACAGAGTACAATGGAAATATTATATGAGATGAAATAAGTAGATTTTCCCCTTTTGGGGACAGATACACTTTTAAGAGAGGCATTGATATCCAATAGCCATCTTAATTTATGACATGCTTAATTTTGTGCATGACTACTATAGATATCTTTGTAGAGGAGTGAAAATCCATGTTTTAATATCCTTTATTCAAAGGCTTTGTTCATTGTTAGAGCGCACAAGTCTTCATGACTGATAGGAGCAGCAGACATCCCGGTCACCAACACAGCGAAAATTAATATTCGAGTATCAGTGAGGCAGGCACAAGGGACAAAAGGTCTGGAGATAGATACAACGGAACCCAATTTATGTTTATCCATTTACTTACCCTGAAGCGAATTTCTCAGCAAACTAGAACTGCCTTGCCTGGGATAACATCCTCAAACGAACAATGATGAAGCTTCTTTCTGCCTACTGCCTCAGTCCTCTCAGGAAACAACATTACTGTATTGTTCTGTACATCACTGTAAGCAGACCTTGGCCAATGCCAACTGCATTTACATCTACGAAAAGACCAAAGAAAAAAGTGACAAAATGAAAGTGGAAGGAGCTTGAGCAAAAAGGCTTACAGAAAAAAAGTCCTTATGTTGTCTGTCGTTGCTACATAAGCAAATAGAGTTCAGTATGCCCCTGAAGCACCAATATGCTTTCAGAGCAATAAGTGATATGCGATGTAATTGGTCAGATATTAATATTTTAATAATAGTTCAAAGAAAGACTAAAAAATCTACCAGTTGTCATAAGAAATGTTACCTGTCACAAAATAACACGATGACAGGTTGCTTGTTTTATAACCTGTGCTTCTCCTAGCTTATACTGGCAAGCTGATGGAAGAATTATAATTCTTAGATGTGTTAAGCATGTATTTAGGAGACCACTGACCAAGGCTTGTAAATCAGTGTCTTGTGAAAGTTGAGTTATTGTCATAAAGGGTGCAAACATAGCGCGTTTGAGGAAATGAATATCTATTTGCACCAAAGTCAAAGCATTTTTTGCTCGAGGGGGAGAAATATCTAATTGTCTGATTTTTTTTTTGAGGTATGTCTAAAAGTGGTGCAGGGAGCTGTATCTGCAGAGAGGGCTTGGCATTCTGCACTCCAGGCTGGAGCTGAATTTCATCTTTCAGACTCATTGCTAAAGCATGTTGAAACATTTGTCTCTCCCGTGGGTTAACGGAAATTCGCAAATTTGAGAATTCAGCATATATCACACTGGATTCATTACCTAACCACAGTTAACCAGAATGAGTTGTGTAGGGACATCCATGAGGTAGTGCTATATTTTTCTCTTTACTGCTTTGTAACCTTCCATATTACAGTCTTTAGCCTTCAAACGACATGCTAGAAGGAAAACTTACTATCTGGGAAATAGAAACCCAATAGTAAGAATATTTAGGTTGCAGCATGCTCTGCTAACGTGGCTTACAGCTCTGCCTCCTTTGCACTCGTATCCTCTGCCCCTTGGTCTGGCTATTCAAAGTCTCAATGTCAGCTGTTTTCAGGTTATGCTGACGAAACAAATCCACTGCTTTCTTGTTTTCACAATAAGAAAAAGGGCAGGTTCCTTTTCTGGGCATGTTGGTTTTCTACCAAGCTCTGTTAGTTTCCTTCCCGGTGGAAGAGTACTGTTGGGAACGCCCGAGTGTTGTCCTGGCTGAAGAGCGACCAACCTCTGCCTGTGGCTCAGCAGCTGGGGAAGGACCCCGGAAGAAACGCTGTACAAGTCAGGGGGACTGCTAATACGCTTAGGGGTAGGTGTAGATAGTTTTGGAAGAAGCATGATTTGGAAAAGCCATGCTGAACAGTCTTTTGTAGTAAATGCCAAGTCTATACCAAGGTGAAGACAGACTATGGATTTTTACCACCATTTTTGCGTTCCGGAGCAGAGCCCAGCTGGGAAAGAGAATGAAAAATTCAAGTAAAGGACTGTATATCAGGCTTAAACCTTCATCATCACGGGTTAGCATTGTGAAAAAGCAATCCTTGTGCTAGGGTTATGCTAGGTAGCACCTTGTAACTGGAAGGGCTTATATGTCACGCTACATTGAAATATGCAAACACTTCTCACCTCAGCTCAGTAAGTTCTTCGCATCAATCAGAACTGCCTCTTTCTTCACCCGAAGTGGTTTACGCAAAACTGCCTATAATTCACTCTTTCTGAGGTTCACTAGCTCAACGAACCAAATCAAACCACCCCTGCAGATGGCAGCAGGCTTACTGCTGCTCGCTTCCCCGCTCACCGCCGCCAGCAGGAGGTAAGTAGAAAGGCACTTGCAGAGCGCCCTGTCTGCGTGAACTGGCCCCATTCTTCATTTTGGATTTGAAATTCCAGATTCACCCTCTCCTCTCCACTTTCCCCAGCAGCTTCCCTCCCGTCTGGGTAAAAGCCATACCAGATGTTGCGTTGTTCCTTTACTTCATAGCACTATTGCTGCTGCCCTCTGTGTGCAGATGTTGGGGTCAGAAATGGCAGCAGCATACTCCTTTCAACATTTTCCTTTTAACTTTTTGCTCCATACAGTTCCTCAGTATCTCCCCCACCCGATACGTGGCTACACAAACCCCATTCGTTCGCACACACGCCGAGTCCTCAGGGTCTATGGACAAATGCAAGTGGCACAAGCACGGACGCTGCGCGAGCACAGGCTTTTGCACAGTTCAGCTCCTTGCTGCAGTGGCCAGGCACTCTTTTATTGGAAATTTCAACTTCCAGTTGCAAGAGGCAGGAATCAGAAATCTCCAGAGCCTCCTCATCCGGCAGAGCTGAAAAGGAGATTGAGTGCCATGACTGTCTCCTGATATCTTCTAGCTGCGGGCCAAGGGTTTCCTAGAGCAAAACTCAGAGTGCTGAGTTGCAATATGAGGGGGTACGGAGGAGCAAGAGGATATTCTTCTTTCCTTCCTTCCTTCCTTCCTGGGGATTCCTGGCAGTTAAGCCGAGCTCAAAAGCATGGAAAGATCAGGAAGCTATTTCAGTGGATGAGGCCTCTGGCACGTACACTTCAGTCTGGTGAGCATCTTGGTGAATGCTTTGCAGTGTGGGAGGTTCCGTGCTGAGATCAACAAGTCTTCCAACCTCCAGTGCTATTCTGGTTCTGATGGAAGCCCCCATCTGTTATTATCCTCAAGAATCTCCCTGCGTAGCAAGGTCGTCCCTGGAGGTGAAGCTACAGCTGATCAGATGTTACTTGCACTTCTTCAGTTGGTGGAAAACTAGAGACTTACCGACTTACAGTGCGTGGTAAACACCTTCCTGCAATCTGTACCGCCATTTGCAGGGTGGGAAGCCAAAAAAAAGCAAGGCAAAGAGCAAATACATCAGTGTCTATTGCACCTAAAGACCTGATTTTGTTTGCAAGTGAAAATGAGATTTATGTTATCAGCCCGCTCCCTTAATGATCATTTGCCGACAATGCAAAACCGTCACTTAATGGAGTATGACTGGCAATCTCAACTGAAGAGCGAGCTGTGATTGGAATAGCAGAGTTTGATTTGGGTCAGGCTTGAGGTATGCTACCAAAATACAGAAGGGACTGGGGAGCGGATCAGAACAGAGAGAGGCACTTGTTGCAAATAATTTAATGAATTAATTTAGGCTGTTTCTTTTTTGTCTGTGCTTGCAAAATGTTCACAGGCTGATTACAATTTCTTCGAATTTATTTCTTATTGAAATTTACTCAATGGTATCTTTTGCCCTTTTAAAAGTAAATAATATTGACTGATTACAAACAATTCTCCGGGAGGACATGCTGTACAGTATTCAAAATACGGTCTGATTTAGCTAATGACTTGAGCACAAGGATCACACGGCATCATTTCTCCTCGACAAGCAACAGACAGAAATCTTGCAAGTCAGGAAGAAAACCAGAACCCATCAGGGGTATGGATACCAAGGGAATAAGATCTGATGAACAGGTTAAAGGAGTTTTAAACTTGGAGCATCCTAGAGGAAAATTCAGCCCTCCCGAGGTCTGCTGGCTGGGTGCAAAGGTTATATTTAACTTTCTTTCCTCCGATCTCAGAGACTGGCCTACAGCAGAGAGCCAGAAAGCCCCTTTTATCTTTGCATGTCCTAACTAGTCGTGAATCTTTAAAAAATGAGAATGGAAACTGAAAGTGAAGGAACATACAGGGCACGGCAAAAACTTGGATTTACCTTTGTGCTGTCTGACCAGCGTGTTTTCAGGCGCAGTGGAAAGGATTCTGCTGTGCTAGATGTCCGAAAGTAATTTTTTTACCTCCTGGTAAAAAAAAAAAATGAACGCAACAATTGTGAGTAAAGGAATTGTGACTAAAGCAGAGACTGAGACAAAGTGTCCTCTCAGGGCTTGTCCTGAGCTGAGGAATTCTACACCCCATCCGTTCCCCCAGGGCTGTGCCTAAGGGCTGTGCCTAAGGGCTGTGCCTAGCTCAAAAAGTTCGGACACAGGAGTGCACAGCAGCACATGGAAGTGTTCAGATGCTGAATCTCCACTGCTGGAGACTGTTACGAACAGGTTAAATAACCATCCGTCAGGAAAGACATCCACTGAATTAATCCCACTTTGTGGCCAGTAGACAATCTCATGAGCTTCCTACCTGTCATTTTTGGGGGTATGCGTCTTGACCCAATATAGGAAAAAAGGTTCCCAAATCATCCTTGCCCAGGTCCTGACCGACAGCCAATTTATTCCAGGCTTCCATCTCCTGAGACTCTTCCAAAGAGAGGATAACCCAAGTGACTTTTGAATGAAGCCACTTGAAGTTCATCATTTACCAGGTTCCGTGCAAGTGAAAGCCGATTGCCTCAAATACTCGCATAGCACAACGGTGGGGAAAAGTGCGAGCACTGATCGTGCAAATCAAACTTGTATCTGAATGAAGTCTGCAGTGTTATTTCATCTTTTGCAGCATCACCAAAGTCTAAGTGGGTGTGACTCTAGCCTAATCTGAAATGTAGGACCAGAATTAGATCGAAATACCAGGAAAAGCATGGAAGAGCAAGGCCGAGGGGTTCTGGCAGAGCTGAGCGGGAAAGGCTGCACATCACCTGCCTGCACGGGAGAGCCTCTGGGGCTTTCTGCTCACGGCAGGACTATTCTTCTCAACTTTACATTAAAGCCAAATTTAGCGACACAAACAATACGATAGAGTCAGATGGAAAAAACCTGGGAGACTGTGAATCCATAGCATGATTACCAGCACAGAGGTATTCCAACGCAGTTGTTAAGATGAGGGGCGTGTATATGCACAAAATTCCAAGCAGAATTCTTTATGGTAAGAAACACATGCTTTCTCTTTTATAAATCCACGTCCCACCCCCGTTTTTTGCAGTTTCACCTTATTGTCAAATTCTGTTTCTTCCACTACTTTCACCTTCCAAAGAAAGCAAACATGTCCCATTTCCAGCAAAACGCTTATTCAGTGTCCGTCTTCCCAGCGTTAATGGCTTTCTCAGATGGAAGATGTTGTGCTAGGCAGGAACCAAATGAAAAAATAAACAATTAATGGGCAGGATTCATTGTTTTTTGCATGCTGTAATATTTTACTTTCCAGATTGGCAGCAGCATGGGAAACCCAACACTTGGATGAAGAGTAGTGCATCTGGTGAATACGGGGGAAGAATTTTGAAGCTGTAATTCAGGTAAGTGAGAGCTAAGAGAGTTTTTTTCCTTCTTCTCTTCCTCTCTTTTTTTTTTTCTTTTTTTTTTCCAGGCAGTGATTTTATAGCACATATCATCAAGTCCGTATTAAACAGAGTTTCTGGGCTAATGCTTTCCAGCCTTGACTCTCAGGCTTAGTAACTGTTCCAAACAGTACTTTAAAATGTCTTAGCTGTATAAATACATGCGACCTCAATGTTTTCCTTGTGGACTAAACCAAAAACAAGTTACATTACAAAATAAATTTATTTTTTTAGTATTGCCAATTATGTATTGGCCAAAGAGAAAAAAAACCCAAAACATGTCTATCACAGTTGATGTTCCTAATGATATTTTTTAATTGACCTCCAATTTGATATTAGTTTTGGGTGCAAAAAAAGGTCTCAGAGAAAGTCTACGTACATGAAGGTCTACAGGGTAGACTTATAGAAGAGAATCAAGTTCAGTAAGGCAGTGACTTGTTCTTGGCTATCCGACTTGGACTGGAGACTCCCGTAACATGTCAGATGAGCTAGCCTCATAGAAAGCACTGGGCGAGCTAGGTGCCAAGCTGCAGGTTGCACAAAGGAGCAGTTATACCATCGTAAGCAACGGAAAAAAGCTTCGTTCCATAGTAACACAATCTGTCAGGGTCCCCACAACATCCCACTAGAAGCACAAAGTGTTTTTCCGCACAGAGGTGCGGAACTGGAGCTGCTCCACGCAAATTAAATGACAAAAGTGCCTTTGAATTCAGTGGTGAGAGCTTTGTCCAGTCTGATTTGAAACTAACCATCAATTCACCTTTTGCCGTTTCCAGTCATTCCTTTGCCATCTGATTATATTTTCTTCATTATTCTTTTGTTAGATATTAACTGTCCTTTATTAAATGCAAATTTGCAGAGGATTAAACCATACAATAGATCCACGTTATATTGAGTGTCGCAGTAAAAAGAAGCACAAGTGTTTTCCTTTGTTTTAGAAATCAATGGATATTTAATTAGCATGGGGTAATAACTCTTGCAACTGGAAGAATCCCCTCACATTTAAATGAAATCATTATTATATGTTAAATGGGAACACATATACATCTGAATAATTTCAAAGTTCTCTATAAACAAGGGTGAATTGAAATACTCCCTGTTCTTCCAGCGTAGTGCAAAAATTGTCACTTTATCCCCAACGTCCTCCTAACCCGGACACTCCGACATCGGCTCAAGAAGAAAGGCGGAGGACTGCCCAGAGGCCGGGATGCCTGGCTCGAGGAATTCAAACCCATGCCGTCTCCTGAAGCATTAGGCAATTCTTCCTGGCAATGGCTGGTGGTTACTAGAGACAGCGTTTGCTAAAGGTTAGAACATCCACACGGGAAACAAGCATTCTTCACACGAGCATTGAGTTGGCTCTCACACACTAAAAATCCTTAAGAATTTTGCAGATTTCCACTCATTCTGGGTGTTTCTTTGAATTTACGGCTGCTCAGTCTGTGTGTCCATCCAGCCCTTGATACTGGCAAGGCTCCTCGTGAAGACATTGCTCTCCAGGAGGGACTTCTGAAGTCCCTTCACGATGTCACCCAGATCGATATTCCATGGGAGCTGGGTACCTATGACTCGGACACTCGATAACTTTTGCTTTTAATTTCTCTCTTTTTCGCCCCAAGGAAATACAAAGAATATTTTTACACGGGCAGTGTTTCTGAGACAACGTTAACGCAGCATCTCATGTTTGGGAGTGCAATTAGGGAAGCGTTTGCACAAGACCAGCCGGCAGAAAGAAGACGATGAGGAAATCAGTGTGGCTGGAAGGAATATTTTCTGGGAATTCTGGGAATTCCCATTTTCCCTATCAGTATATGGCCTGCATTGTTACACTCGGCTCTGAAACAAAACCAGAGATACCTTCCAGGTAAAAGTAGTGCATCTCCTTTGTTGGGTCGCTGCGCACTCCTCAGCATAGCAATGTCTGGGTAGATCTTTTTGAAGGGAGGGGTATAAGCCTTGATGTCATGGGTTACAAAGATAACTTACACCATAAAAGGAAATAATTGGCTTATCTGTTTTTATTATTATTATTTATTAGCTATACATGAGGAATAAAGGGTTTGATGGTATGGGGAAGCAAAAGGGTTTTCTCTTGGTTCAAATCCCTCTTTCTCCCCTCCTCCGGGCTGTCTAACATGAAAGCACCACCTCTGCTCAGCGCTCAGCGCTGTCAGCACGGGGCTGGGGACCCTGCATCCTTAATCACCACACCAGAGAGGGAGGGGGGGCCGGCAGGGGGTGGGGGATCAGCACAAGAAAAGAGCAAAGCTGACTTAGATGGATCGCATCGTTTGTGCCAGGACTGCAGACTGTACACCTCAACCCAGCACCGACACTAAATAACAGTAAACCCCAAGATTATCAATGGGCTGTGGAGCACGGCGCCTGGATACGGACTTCATCAGATAGCGACCTAGAGATTAACCTCGTGGCCCCCTAATCGGGATTGTGCCCGTACACCATTTATTAGCAGAGTTAGGCGGGGGGCGAGACGGCGAGGGAGGGGGCAGGCGGCTGCAGGCAGAGCATGCCCGGGGTGCGCGGAGCCGGGCCAATTTCACAACACGCCGCTCTGTCTCCTGCTGAAGGTTTTGTTTTGTTTTCTTCATTGGATTCTAGGGTAAAAATTCTTGGAGTCTTTATTTACTGCCAAGTGGAACCACCGTGTGACTCCGGAAATACCTGTCGCCTAATTAAATTGTCTAGAGAGGAATTTTGGAAAGCGCTTCTAATTCAGGAGCTTAATTTAGGCTGGGCCCGTGCACCAGAGCTTTCTGTCTTATTATTAGATGGAATTTTAATCATTGCAGATCTCCCCCCACCCCCAGCATTTTTTCCTCTCTCCCCATCTCCTAACAACCTGATTCTGGCACAATTCCCTTCCCCTTTAACCCTCTGGAGCTAAAAATAATATCCTCTTGGAACGAGCCAAAAAAAAAAAAAAAA
>VZSC01012804.1:901997-923321 GCA_013398225.1 Steatornis caripensis | reverse complement strand
TGGATTCCGAGTCGATGGGTGAAGCCATGGAAGGAGGCCGTCAAAAGGGATGCAGACGCATCCACTGGCTGACAGTCATCATTGGAGTGGCAATTCTGGGGAAGGCCTGCATACCATTGATNGGGAGAGGATATGCTTGTATTTTAACAGAGGAAGGGCCTCGGTGGATTCCGAGTCGATGGGTGAAGCCATGGAAGGAGGCCGTCAAAAGGGATGCAGACGCATCCACTGGCTGACAGTCATCATTGGAGTGGCAATTCTGGGGAAGGCCTGCATACCATTGATCCACGCCTGAATATGTGGCTCACCTTTGCAAACGTGACCAATCAGTCGAGTTTCTGCATATCCATGTCTACCCCTAGTGATCCATTTTGCATGTGTCTGGTAGGCGTGCCTTACTGGAATCCTAACGATTGGTGCGGCTGGGTAAAGAATAGCTCTAACCTAGAGCAGAGTGTCGTAAATTGCACATGCCACAAAACTTTTAACTGCACAAAGACACCAAAACCTGTGTGTTGCTCGCGAGGGGTAAACCAAGCTTAAGGCATGCAATATTGCAAAATTGTGCGGCTATCAATTTTTTGTTGTTGGCCCACGGACATGGATGTGAGGATATAGAGGGGATGTGTTGCATCAATCTGTCAGACCATTCAAATTCAATTCACAAACAACTGGCTGAATTGAGAGAAAATATGCAAGCCATAAAGGAGACAGGACTGACTGACTGGCTAAATAGCCTGGGAATCACCGAGTGGTTACGTGACCTAGTTATACATGGGGTAACCATACTGTTCACACTATTGATAGTTGTATTCATATTGAGTTGCGTATGGCAGTGTTTGATTAAAATGTTAAGTAATACCATAAAAGGTGTCTGGATTGCTCAAAAACAAAAAGGGGGAATTGTGGGATTCCTGGAAGACAATGGACATGTTATGAGCAGTCCAGACCTGATCAACTTAGAGCTCACAAGCTGCTGAGTTGAAGGGCACAGCCGAGGGAGTAAACAAGAAAAGCGGAAGAAAAGGTGGTGTACACGGCTCGAAGGCGGGTGCAGAACTGGAGGGGACTGATGGATGCGCATGAACAGCGTTAAGCAACCAATCATATAAAGATTTGAACGCGTGACAGCTGCTTGCAGCCAATGAGCTGGGTACACTATGTGTGATCGGATAGAAAGCTATCTATGTAAGCCGAGCTATTCAGGAATAAAGGTAACGCTTGATCACAGTGATCGTGTGGCTGTGTTCGTAATCCCACGCGCATCAAGGCTACATGGGTTTTATACCTCCAAACTATTAATAGTAGATACCTTTCATGTTTAATACAGCTTTATTACAAGTAGATATATCCATTATTGCCAAAAGAGAAAGGCTATATAAAAATCCAGTGCAAAATAAAAGCACCCTACAAAATCTGTATTTCTGTTCCCACTGACAGGCATTTAGACCTTGCAAGAACAATTGATTTCAGTGACTTCAAAGTAGTTACTCGCTGACACAAAGTTTGGACAGGATTTGCTGGAATTTTAGCTCTTGACTTCAAAGAAAAAAATGGGAGACTCATTGTCTGACAGGTGCAAAATGAATACAAAATGTATTAACACAATATGAAACAAATGTACATTAAATAGTTCTCTTTCCTGGTACATCAGATTTTCAAATGAATTTTATAAAATTTACATATTTAACGAAACAATTGACCTATCATTGTGGAAAACACCATTCTTTATTTCAAGTTTATATTAACTATAAATATCTAAAGACAGGAAAGACACTCTTCAAGTTGGCGTGCCTTACTTCCCCATCCTTTATGTCTTCTGCTCTTTGCCTTTTGGAGAAAACATTACGGCATAAGGCTGCCGTCGTTTTGGACGTTGACAGGGAGCAAGATCCTCTTTAATATATCCTTAAAAGAATGAGAACAAATCTGAGGTAAGAAATAAAATATAAAAACGTGCAAAACTTTAGTTTCTTTTCTTGTTTACCCTAAAAAAAAAAACACTTGTGAATTTTTTTTTCTTTTGTGGCAACTGGTTCTCGCTTGACAAAAAGATCGAGACCTCAGGGTGCAATATCATTAATTAAAAGACTCAGGTGCTTTCTAGGAGATGACTGCATAGTAACGCAATACAGACAGATCATACTGAAGAAGAGAACGGAAACTATGAATTGGTCATCTGTTGGAAACAAAACTGCATTTTTCATTGTCTTCTCTACAGAAGACTTTACATAAGAGTAACAAAGTATGTAAGTACTGCAAATTCAGTTGACTAATAAAAATCACTTTAAAAAAATGTATTTCCTAGTCACACACAGGATACTTCAGGCACGTGTGCTTTGTGGGTTGAAATAGTACATCACTGTTTTGAGGGTATTCTTGTTTATTAAATACTTGTTCATCTGAGAAAAGCCAAACATGAACCTATGGATCAAACACGTTGAAAACTCTCTGATAAAAAAAGTCTATAGAAAATTTCTGTAACATGCTCAACTTAGGTAACACCAACAGTAAACAGACATTTTATGCAAATCACTTACAGCACCTGGCTTCTGTCAAACCCTTGATGTTTATCAGTGCTAACATCTGCCGAAGTGAGAGTAGTAGATTCCTGCTTCATAGCTGGAAAATGCTGCCTATGCAACTCAGTTATTTAAAAAAAAAATCAAAACCCAACACAAACCACAATTGGTTCAAGATATCAATAAGAAGTAGAAAATATATCCTTTGTACCCCACTACTTCTGAGTGATGGCTGCAATTGCTCATCATGGGAGCTCTCTCTGGTGTTTTGATGTTCTTGGGGCGCTCTTGTATAATACGGCTTTTTACCAAGAAAGGGCTGATCTGAAGTCTGCCTCTGGTATGCTGCTGAGGACCAGAAACAAATGAACAGCTCCTACTCTAGAAGAACAAGGAGACAGCCAAGAATCTAATTTTAAGAAGGTTGCAAGCAGATTCCAAATGGGTAGTTAACAGAAAATCTCCCTAACAGGGTATCTTGATCACCTGAACTTATATTTAGACCAGCTTTCTCACTGGCTGGAACAGCTAAGAGGCAACCAGGCTGGAAGGACTGCGATTTGTTCATCTTGAAAAGATAATGATCAAGAACTAAAGGTGGTTCTAGAGTGGCAAGAACTAACTCTCATTACTTAAGGTAAAGAAGGAATGGATTAGCCTCAGCCAAGCCCTTTCTAACTGGAGACACAAGAGAGGAAAGAGACTACCCACAAAGGAAGTGGCAATTCAGCAGCATTCTGAGGTGCTGGCGAGCTGCACTGAGGGATTCACTTTCTCTTATGCGATACCAGAGACAAATTGATGGGGAAAAAAAGAACCATTTTCCTGAAGCCTAACCAAGCCTAACGAAGCTTAACGGCCTGCAAACTCTATGACTAGCTTAATCCTTTGCAGTGGATATTTAAGAAAGGGGAACTTGACTAGGGCTTCAAGAGCAAATTTGACATTTGTCCCCCATGATGTGGGGGAGGCTTAAAGTTCTGAACACTGTGTTTAAAATGTACATACTTCTTGGAAATACAGCTTTAAATTTACATGATCTCGACTCAGTATATCTTGATTAAGCAGTACAATTTGCACTACGAAAGTTATGTAAGTCCCTACAAATCAAGGCTCCCTGTACTGAAAGGCTGAGGATGCTGCCGCAACACTATCACACAAGAACACATACGCATCCCTGGCTCCAATTTTCTGTGCAAAGAAGAGTCAAAAAAACGCCCCCAAACCCACCAGCTTTTGAGTGTTGCTAAGAAGCAGGGTATATGTATTAAAAACTATTTAATCACACTCTACCTTCAACATTTCCATTATCATGTGATATTATGGAGCTCTAAAGTTACAGACAAAGGACATAAACGGTGCTGCCTGGCTCTCCTCTGTAAGTACAATCTCTCAGCCTTTGCCTTTGAAAATGTTGACCCAATTCTTGCTTTCATTCAAAGATACGTAGGGTT
This sequence comes from Steatornis caripensis, assembly GCA_013398225.1. NCBI lineage: Eukaryota > Metazoa > Chordata > Aves > Caprimulgiformes > Steatornithidae > Steatornis > Steatornis caripensis. The sequence goes on along the minus strand of VZSC01012804.1, from coordinate 919,345 downwards.
TTTATTAAGTTCTATGAAAATCCCAATTATTTCTGCCTTCTCTATCCAGGACCTAAGAAAGTTTCCATATATTCCCTTCTTCTTAGTAGTACAGGAGCTGCTAAAAAAAAGATACTATTCATTCAAAATAATGCCTGCTGTAAGTAAACATATCTCAACAAGACTGGGTGAGAAAGGCTGCTTTATGAACTAGAGATAGGGTTTTTTGGGGAAAAAAAATCAGCTTTAAAAAGTGCTTTTTAAGCCTTTTTTGCACAAACCTCTTTCCACACAAGTTTGGGTGGAAGGAAATCCAACCTCCCAGAAATTTTCAGGAGTATTTGGAGGAATGTAGCGAAATCTGTGTCTTGAACAGGAAGCTAGTTTCTTTTCTCTCTCTTCTTCTGGAATATCTGCATAATACTGAATGTTAGGAAAAAACATCAAAAATCCAAGTTAACAAATTCATATGTATAGAGAAACTGCTTTACAAAATGACACTGTCAATCACTGTTTACTAACACAGTTATCTAAAAATAATGGTGAGGATAGCCAAGAGTACAGATTTCTTATCCAAATGATAAACACCTGGCCATTGTCCTGAAAGCTTACTGAATATACAGATTAAGTATAACCTTATGGTGATATGTTTGCTAGCTTTGTATCTTTTAGCATCACATAGACTTAACATACCAAGGTTTAGGCATGTGTACAATTACTTATGTCAACAGTTTTACTGAGTGATTGAGCAAAGCTAAGTAGCACAGGTGTTGAAATAGATGGGAATTTGCTAATTAACTAAGTTTCAGCTCGCATTTAAAAATAAAATAGAAAAGTGAAAAAAATGCACTACAAAATCCATGCTGCAGAATTGTTCCCAGTGTCTAAATTTACCACAGTAACAGCAAACTTAAGTCAAAGTGTTTCCTACTTTATTACCCTCAAATTAGGAGTAAATAAAGAGCTAGTTTAACTAGCTGACTGACACTGGGGCTCCAGAAACTATCTGCCAGCTGGGCATTCTCTAGAGTATATAGTAAATTGGCCAACTACTTTTTCATCCCGTCAGCTGTACTGGAGGCTGCAACGAGAAAAGTAGCTACACTCCCCAAACTTTTTGGCTGGGTGTTCCCAAGACTAGCATCATAGAATGATAGTGTTTTTTTCATGCAGTTTTCTACTGTTCTAGATTGTGATTCTAGTTAGAATCTCCTAAACAGCAATCTAGCACTTAGATATCACAGAGTATCAAAGTATTTTCAAAACAAATGCACTGTTTGATTCAAGTGGCAAGCCAACAGTCACCATCTGGACTGCATAAGAAACTTAACCCTCATAAAAGTGGTAAAACAATTTCACTGAAATGACAGTGTTACAATTCAAAAAGGCAAACCAAAGCTTAAAACCTCATTCAATCAGCTGGAAAGTGACCTAGACTGGGGAAATCAGGAAAGGAACAGCATACCTCTGTCAATATAGATTACTTCCTGTCTCCATCTACTGGTAGGATTTCAGAAAACCTACTTACTTTGAGTCATAAAGTCCATTTTTTTCCTACTAGATGGCAGACAAAGTATAAGATAGGGATAAAAATACTCCTCCAAAAATCATGAGAGAAATACCCATGACTGTATAGAAAAGAGTAATCACAGCTCCGAAAACGTCAGTGACAAAACCACATGAACTACGAAGAGTAGACTTGTTTCATTTTGTGATTCTGCAATCTGTGGGAACTGCAACTCTGCCTGAAACTGAGGTACACTGTCTCCCTGCCCCCCACCCAAATCAATTCAGATTTCTTGCCAGTCTACAAAGTGTGACATCAGAACATATTCTGCTCTCAAAGCCCTTATTAGAACAGCAATCCCTAGTAACATGTGAGTCTCCTGGTCAAGAACAGAGACTCAGGTTGTTAGTAGGTTGTACCCAAAATTTCAGATCACTGGTCTGTCTACTATGAAGTGCTGGTACGCAGGACAGAATAAACTTTTCCAAAGATAATGCTCAGGAATCGTTATAAGCCCCTAGTAANATCCCTAGTAACATGTGAGTCTCCTGGTCAAGAACAGAGACTCAGGTTGTTAGTAGGTTGTACCCAAAATTTTAGATCACTGGTCTGTCTACTATGAAGTGCTGGTACGCAGGACAGAATAAACTTTTCCAAAGATAATGCTCAGGAATCGTTATAAGGCCCTAGTAAAAGGTTCTTCAAAACATGCTGTGTACAAGCCCAAGATATTTGGAGACACTTAGTTTGAAAATGTTTGCCACCGTCTTACACAGTGTTCTCTTAAACAGGAAAAAGCCTATGCCAAGACCAGAATTTAAGTGGGTATCAGTATCTTGGGGATTGAGTCAGATTAGGGGCACTTATGCAGCTGGACTTCAGAGACCCAACTGGAAAAATATCTGTGCCACTCAGTTAAAGACCTAAAGACTAACGAAAGAAGAGGAACAGGTAATTATCATCTAGTACACATGCATTTTCACTGATAAAAGATAAGAAACAACATGGTGCTAAGTCAAAATTCATTATAAGAATTCTACAGTATTTGTGTAAACCAAACAGATTAATAGTTGAGTTTTATTTAGAGATAATTAACAATGCACCTTATGTCTGTCCTTTAAATAGCCTGGAATTTTAGAAAGTGGCCTACTAAAAGTTTGCAGGCTGCTGCATTATTTTGGAATTAAAATGTTTATGATTGGTGACGAATATTTATGGATCAAACAATGAAAAATACAGTACAGTTTTGTAGGAACAGAAAATAAAAGACCAATGAATAATCAAGCTAAGTATGTACTCAAAAGAAGTTAGTAACTTTTTTTATTTTCGCTTGTTTGGAAGTCTAATAGGGTTGACAAAGAATGAGAAAGTTACATATATGCCTGCTGAACAGCAAAAAAACTCTCAGCTGTTGTCTAGATTAATCTCGGTATCCACAGCATTTTCAACTCACACAAAACATTCAAGCTAGGCTTTCAATGTGTGAAAAGATATACAAAATCTCATCCTGCAGTATCTTCACTGTAAGAGAATTGTTTACAGAACTCTACAATTTGCAGTCTCGAGAAGAAAACCTTAAAATGTTCCTCTCATTATTTCAGCATAAACTTCTTAGGGTAATTTCTGTAATCTACATATATATAAAACCACCTGATTCTCCTACTTATCTAAAGCACAGCTAGACTTAATAACCACACTAACAAACATTACTTTTACAAGCTGCCAGTAACTCCTGCATATAGTCTTTCTATGATCGCATTGCAAAGTCATAACAAACCAAAACAAGACCTCTTATCAAATGTTCTACACCGTAAAGTGAATAANAAAGCACAGCTAGACTTAATAACCACACTAACAAACATTACTTTTACAAGCTGCCAGTAACTCCTGCATATAGTCTTTCTATGATCGCATTGCAAAGTCATAACAAACCAAAACAAGACCTCTTATCAAATGTTCTACACTGTAAAGTGAATAAGATGCTTCCACAAAGTTTTAAGACAAGGACTTTGAAAGGACTTTGATATCAGTCTGCTACGGCATGTGCAGAAGTTAAATCTCTCACATCTGCTCAAAATGACAGATAACTCTCCCCACTCCTATACTGCATGCACATGGTCAGATACAATTTACTAATTTCTACCCACTCCCTAAGTATTGCTTTAGATTTTCGAGACTTTTCAAACCTGTATGACTAATAAGTAAGCCAACACTTTTTCAGAGCATCATTTATGCTTTGTCTAATACTCCCTTTTTCCATAGCATTTCATTCAAAGCTAGTTTTACTATGGTGCAATGACACAGCCAAGCATTCCACACATTCAAAGACATTAATCTTGAATGGCATAGACTTAAATAAAACCAAACCAACAAACACAAACTTTTCTCAAGTTTAATGTAGAAACCTAATATTGTAAAATTTGAGCTGTAAATATTTCCAAACACCACAGTTACCACTCTTAACTTGCCAGAAAGTAACAAGAACCAGATTTTCTGAGAGGAGATCTGTAGCTTACAGAGACAGGAAATTAAAAACACTTAACACATGTCTCTTGGGCCAAGAAACAGACTGAAAGTTTGGAGGTTTTTTGGTTTTGTTTTGGTCCACCCCAACATCTTGTTTTCTTTCAAACCCTTTAAATCAAGCATATTTTTGAAAATGGTATTTATAGTTGACTGTAAAAATTATTTGTATTTAATGAGTTTTGCCAAAGTTATTTTTCAGGAATATACTTTTGTTAAAAATATACTCTAATAAATTTATTAGGCTAAGTAAGTGTGACTTAACTACAAAGCGAATAGCAGGAAAATCTATGAAAAATGTTGGTTCTATATAGGTGTGGAAATTAAGTGATGAAAAAGATTCCAGCGAATCTGTCATTATTCAGTCATCAATCCACACTTCTGGCTAGTCATAATGTGTAAGATCATCGCCTAATTAACTCCAGCTGGAAAGTCAATTAATGACCAAATGAAATGTGTCCTTATTACACATGTAATTACTTCAGTATTTTATCACTAACCAATTATCTGAAAGCAGTTTAGTAATTTGAAAGGGAGAAAAAAAAGTGTAATGCTAAACCAAAAATTTCGTATTTTTTAACCTGCTAATGTAAACATTTTTACATGCATTTGCACATATATATGCATTGGCACCTATGCTAGTGCAATTACCTGAAAACACAGACACTCCAGTAAAAAAAAAAAGTGAAAAACCAAATCAAGATATATCTCTATATAGGAATAGGACACAGAACATACTTATTTCAATACCTGTACATTTCAGTAGAGCTTTTGAGCTAGAGTTTAGAAACTTATAATCATTCTTTGACTATCTAATACATTTTTTATTAACAAAAATCTTACTGGAACCATGATGGGAGAAGTTTCTATCCTCATACAGATACATATAAAAAAAATTATGACTTTCTAAGTTATATGCAGTTACTACAGTTAAAAACAAACCAACCAACCCAAAAAACCAGCTTTGGTAAACACTTACTTCTCTGCTACTGTGGGTACTGATGAGCATGGAACCAGATCCATAATTTCAACAGCATTTTAGCACTTAGGTACTAGCAGAGTTAGAAAAATGGAAGACTGACCAAATTTTAAAGTACTACTTACTATTTCACATTCCTTACAAGTATGGCCAGGCAATTTTCTTCTTTCTTCTTTTTTTCGAATAACCTCAATGTGAGGAAAATCTAACACAGTATTCTTTCTGAAAAACAAAAATGTTTTCACATGATAGTACATTTATTTCTCCTACACATCTGCAAATTTTCAGTTTTTAGAACACAATGAAGGAGAGTCTCAATAAAAGAAAAAACATCAGAAAATGCCTGCAAAACCCTGCAAAAACTGCATTTCATAGCTGAATAGGACTGGTTTTGTAACTAAAACAGTTCCAGGATTTTTAAAATGTAGTATGATCTTTTACATAACCAGAGATGTGCATCTCCTCATTATGGCTCTTCATAGTGTGAAAGCAATTACAGATCAAAATTACTCAAATACTGATTTTCTGTACAATATTTATTTTGTCTGTGACACAGTTCTGCTTGCACTGATGTCTGCAAGAGGAATGTATGTTGGGGTTCAAGAACAGAACTAACAGATTCTTTCCAAGTTATCTGCTCACAAAACACTAAACAAGTTTTCCTCTACAAAGAAAACATATGCTCAGGTAAAAAATAAACTAACAACTATTTAACTGAAGGGGTTAGTATCATTATGAAATGAAGATTCAGACTAGCAATGATGATTATACAGAAGGGCAACAGAGGAAGCATTGAGAGGTACAGTTGTTAAACATTACTCATTTATTGCCTAGAGGAAGGGGCAAAAATGCCAGAGAAGGAGAAGTTTTTATTTGTGCAAGTAACCCATAGGGTCTTTGCTCATAAACTCATGCATGACCACATGCCTGTAAGAAACAACATGGATTACAAAATACTGTGTTCAATAAAATTATAAAAAGCAGAAGAGGCAATCCCTTCTCTTCAGCAAATGTGATAGGCATCTCAACATGTTTTGGGTTTCCCCCCTCCTCCCCTCCATCCGAGCTTTTATCTAAGGCTTTTATCTAATTCACTAGATCTTTCACCTGTGCATCTTCAGCCACTACTAAGTTACGCACAAACACATTTATGGAAGAACAAGTTCCCTGTAGGGTGGGTATAAAAAGCCTTAAAATGTCTATACAGAACAAACTAAATTACCTTTCATCACTTTTGAAATATGGCTCCACAAAAGCTTTCTGCTTGGCTTTGTCTTGTTTATCCTCATGTTCTGTAAATATACATGCAAAACAAAAAATTACATGTCATATAAGGTTAACAGACTGCCTGGAGAAACATCAGTAAAATTATTAGCCAGCTATTAAGAAATAAAAAAATGCCATGTACATTCAGTCTGAGACAACAGATTCAAACAGATAGTAAAAATAATACAGAATTGATTGAACCAGTGGTCAAAAAGCATTACTGGAGTAGAAGGAAAACAACAGTGAGGTGAGTAAAAAAAAAAAAGCAGAATAGCAAAGGAAAGGTTGCTTAAACCACAAAATACCACAAAACTTTTGATAGAACCAAGGACAGAGAGGAGAAAGGAAGCAAGTAATGCGCAGCCAAAATGTGGTGTTTTCTGTAAGAGTCACTTTGCTGTACAGCTCCTATGCCAACTTCCATTACACATCCCGTATTTGTGTGCTGGCTATATAAATGAACTACCAAAATAATTTTCATATTGGTTTATGTTATGTCCTTATAATGAATACATTTTCCCATGAATTTATGAAAAATGAACTTATGAATTTGGCATATTTGTTCCTAGAGAACAGAGACTGATTTCACAAACTTTTGTAGTTTAACCAGGCTAATAAAGACAAACCAAATTATATCTCACTCTTTAGTTTCTTGCTTGCTGCTGTTATTCCCTTATCCTCCTCTTCATCATGAAAAGTTTCTTTTTCATCACATGCAGAAGGACTATCTTCTGGTAGGCAGGATTCATACTCTTCATGGGTTGTCCGATCAAACATTTCTACTAAGGTATCATTCATTTTTTTTTCTTCTCCTATTATAAAAAGCATAATGAACATGCAAATCAGTCTCTCAACAACTTAAGTCAAGAAAGCATATTTTTACTGAATGTCTATCAAAAGAACTAACATTTACTTGCTGCTCCAGTGCTGTTTAACTCTACACCAGCGATTCAATTTCTAAAATATGATTAATTACTAAATCGCTTTCATATATCTTTAGCCTTAATACTGGATACATGAAATTGTTGGTTTGTAATTACAGAGTTATCCAAGCAGAAGGAAATACTTTCTGTGGGTAGAAGATAAACTACGGAAATGTGATCAAGTTGCAACAGCTTTAAAAAAAAAAAACCACACCATTAAAAGTCACTGCCCTGCAGCCATGATTCACCACATAACATAAATTAAATGTGATATAAACACATGGATTTATTTTAAGTATACTAGTTCTATTTATTTGCCACTAAAAATGAAAATTTAAAATGAAATTACTCTTCTCATAGAAAGTCTGATATGATTACATAGCAAACTTTCAAAGCTGTTTGTTGCAAGAGTGATTGTTACAGATGAGATCAGAACTATTATATGGTTATTTAGCTCTTTAAGCATAGTAAAAGCATACCTACTGGCTCTATCTCAGCACAAATCCTATCATTTTCTTAATCTAAGTTATAAAAGCTCAACAACAACCACTGATTCTACTAGGAAACAGACTGATCTTTGTAATCTACAAAAATACAACAGTGCTGTTTTACTGCAAACCATTTTCTACTATATATTCATAGAGCAGAAAAAAATGCCCTTCACTCTTCCAAAAAAAAAAAAAAAAGGGCAGCAAACCCAAGTAAAAAAAAAAGTAAAAGTCTTACTTGAACTGCTTTCCTGGTTTTGCTCCTGATTTTTCAATAGTACACTTTCACTAACATATGTATAATCCATATCAACGACTTCCCCTCCGACTCTTGACTGAGAACCACCCTAAATAAAAAAAGCAAACATGACAATTGCACTCAGAAGCAACTGGTATAGTCAGTGTCATCGCTGTATATCTGAAACACTTTCACAACAGTTACTGGCATCTTTTTGGACACTTTCTGTGATGTTTTTTCTGCAGTAATGTCTGCATGATAAAGATGTAAACTCTAGGTAAGAGAATAACATGTTTTAAAATTAAAATGTGAAGCATTTATCAGGTGGATTACACTACCTGATGGGCAAGAAATACCTTAAAAGTTTTAATGTTAAATTCCACAAAGATAAAAAGTAACAATGAAACATACAGAAATTAAAAACTGGTCAAATTAATAGATGTTAGGATAGCTGTTAAGCAAGACAAACCAAACAGACTTCAGGAAAATTCTTAAAGATATCCCAATAACCAACCTGCATCCAACTCAAAGGAAGCTAATAGTCATTATCAGCATGTTTTCTGTGACTTAACATAAAGAGATAGCACAGTGAACATTTTAACAGGAAAAATTACGAGGTTTAGAAATTTTTTTTTTTCCCTTAAAAGAAACCCCAAACCACCCCCAAATGCATCAGTTTCATACTGAGTAGCTACCTGGCTGAGTTTATCAAATATAATTAGACAGTGGAAATGTTTTAGGATAACTGTAGGATTACTATGCATAAACAAACATTTCAGCAGTGCAAACAAATATCGCGAGCTGTATTTAGATTTTTTGTTAAAAAGTGGGTTTGGTCTGCCTAGAATAAAGTTAATGATACTACTTTTGTAGCCTTTTTTGAATATCATAGAACACGCAAACTTGTTACACAAGTTTACCTTTGTATCAATCACAGTAATGTCCATTTTGTACTGCGAAAGGTCAGCTCCTGGGTCCATGCTCCAATGGAAGTTTTCTAAAGGTTTGTCTTTCAGGTCTGGATGCAGAGAATATGAGAAAAAAGGCAAATAATCAGAATCCAATTCTGCCAACAGCATCCTATAGTGTCTAAATTACAAGTCAGCTTTCCTTCTATCAATTGATCTTTGAGTTTAGGGATTGATTTTTCTCAAACAATAAACATACTTATTTGGTGTACATCATATTTTGTCTGAAGAGTCAGAAATACATCTAAGTTTTTTGTCATATTCAGGGAGCACATCACCCCTTTGTGTTTGTATGAGGTATGTACTACATAAAATACTCTTGCAGGTAAGATCTCTCTACTGTGTAAATCTAGTAGTATTAATACTAGATAGAAGACATCAGATGGATAAGAAAAGTCAGATCTTAGAATATGAAAGAGTACAAAAGTGTCTGTTCATTGTTCCAGAGACGGCTCTTGATTTATCTGTGAAGTAGAGGTTTAGATTCCAAGCTACGTGGCCACATCAACTGCTGACATTTTCTTAAAATTCACAATGCAAGTATTTCTAAATAAAGTATGCAGCGTAACAGCTCAGCTAAGGAGTACAGAAGCAGTGATTCCACAATCCTAGTTCGAAAAATAAGTTTCCAGACTGGGACCACTTAACAGGAAAGAAGATGCATCTTCTACGAAGAGTATTTGGCAGCATCTGTTAATTATCATTAAAGGTACAAATTTCTGTAACAGATCATTAAAAATATTAACAATACAGCTTACATTTACACTTAAGAACTGTTTTCAAGCATTTTATACAAATAGTTTAAACTCAAATTCCTGAGATTTTATTTCACAGCATCTGCTATTCACATGTTGCAGTAAACAACAATGCTAAACAAATGAGAAAGAACAAGATTCCTAGCCTGTTGAGCTTACAGCTGAATGCCAATGATATATTTATTATATAGTGGCAAAAGAATGCCAGGAAGACACAGACTGAAAACGTGAGGGTTGATCTTGAGAAGTCCTGAATGAGACTGAGTTCAAAGCAGAACAGAGAAAGAGATTGAAGTGGGAGAAAAGAAGATATGAAAAATTCTACTCAACCATAGCACAGGCCGGGGTGGTAGGGGGACAATAAAAGGAACGTTGTCATCAAGTTACCTTGCTCATTTTGCAGTGCTTTATTTTTTGATAGTCTGCAAGGGTTTGGTTGAAGTACAGATGCTGGTTCAGACTCTCCATGTCCTGTCCTTGTTTTCTTTCTATTTGGTACATGGCCACTGGCAACCTAACAATATATTGCAATTTTACTATTTCCCAAAACTGAAATACACTATTTCAGAGGAGGAGAAAAAAAGTCAGAAAAGTATACCTTCACATCATCAAAAAGTTGGTCTGTCTCTGCAGAAGCCTGTAGTGGTGCAATTTTGAAGGGAGGAACTTCTTCTTTCATTTGGATCTGGTTTTTCTCACCTGGGAATTTTTTTCCCAGCATTGCCTCTTGTACATAGGATTCCTCTTGTAAATCTCTGCCAAACAAGCAGCTCTCATTGTTGGCATTTTGAATGGATGATGAACCTTCAGGAACTGCCTTCCCTAGCTGTGAAAAAATGTCATGCAGAGTCATCTGTTTCAGTCTATTTTTACAGGTCTCCTCACTTTCTTGTTTTTTGTCTTGACAACTAACTCCAGCGAAGCGATCAGACAGATCCAAGGGCTTGTCAGCTGTATGCTCCCCATTAACAGGCTGAAAGTCTGATCCAAAGGGCACAGAGTTCTCTTTGTTGAAGGATGTTTTTTCACAGCTAATTGCATGCTCATCTTCTGCTTTCTTTCTCTTAGCACACCTGCCTTCTAGCTGCTTCTGGTGTACAAGATAGAAATCGCTCTTGATCACATCATTTTTAGCTGCGCAAGTGTTTCCAACACAGGTTACAGCCTCATTAGCATTCTTCTGCACAACCATTTGCCTATTGATAGAGGCTTGGCTGATAACAGAGTTGATTTCTGTTCCAAGATTCAGTGGTGCAACAAAAGCAACATCTTCAGATTTTGATCTACTTTTATGAGATCTGGAACTGGAAGGATTGTTAAAGAGGTTGGTTTTGAGATTAGGCTTCAATCCTGAATCTAAGATACAAGGGGCATGACTTGTACTTGAGTTGTTCTTCACACTGCTAGAAGCGCCAAAAACAGGAGAGGCTACCTGAGAATCCCAGTTAAGATGTGGTGGAGTATTCTGAGATGGACCTGAAAGACTGAATACAATGAGAGGTGAGATATTTTTCTAGAGTACACAGGGGGCTGGGAGGAGAAAGGGATATAAAAAAAATCAAGGTTTCCTATCAGTGATCTACTTTAAAGCTGTCAGAGCTGCTAGCATTAACTGAAAACAGAAGAAAAAAAGAAAAGGGAGGATGTGCTGTTGCACTTAGAGCTGTAAAAGGCAAACAAAACACAGACCTTGTCCTTCATTTTAGTATGGTGTGAAAGTCTGTTCCACATTTAACTGAGAATCAAGGACAGAATTAAGTCTACCTAAGAATCACTTCTACCAAAGGACTCCCTACCTTTCAATGCAGTAAAATGGAAGAAAGCGAGAACGGTTGTGGATAGCAGTCTATCTAGGTTCTTAGAACCACAACAACAGATTCTCAAAGCTTTGGCAAGTGAAGGAAAAATGTGCAAGCTTCTTTCAGGTACTCTGTTTTTCACTTGTCATCAATAAAACATACATTTAAGATGACAAATAGGGGCTAAAAAAAAATTACAGTTTAGACCACAAGATCCTGAGGAGAGTGGGAAGGGCAACAGTCAACTGCTATGACATCTAGCTGCTAGAAAAGTTTTATGATCGTTCTCCTACCACAGCTCTAGGCCCCTTACCCCCAGGTTTATGGGCCTCAGAAGATACCTCGCAATAACAAGAAGTCAGTGAGGGAAGGACTGTTTACATAGAAAGCCCAAATCAGAAGTTTGAGAATGAAGTAAAAAGTCCACAGTTACGCATGCTATCAGTTCCTTTGCTTCCAATCTTACTTACTTGAAAGAAGTCTGTATAATATGAAAATATTTATTTCCATGTATCTTTAAAGAAAACTGCTGTAAGGTTTTAAGTTCTACTAAAACCAGAACTTCATGTAAGCCTGTTTAAAACAGTATTATTATAACCAAGCGGAAACACACCCTAAATTGTTGTCATCATTTCTTGATTCAGAAGCAGGATGTTTTCTTGAGTCTTCAGACTGCATGCTCTCTGGGGCCTGGCTCAGAACAGCATTAGTGCGGGGAGGACTCAGTACACTCTGGGACTCCTTGCAAGTGGTGAAGGAAAACAAAGAAAGGAAGTGTGAGAAGCTATTAGAATTAAAAATTAGAAATATGCTAGGTTTGCACATAAATACTCTGGAGACCCATTCAAATTGAACCATTCAAAACTCTGGAAAAAAGAGAACTTACAAGAGAGGTGTATTTTTTTACCAATAACTTTACAGAAATCTTATGGAAATTAAAAAAAATTCATCATTCAAATGCATACACACAAAAAAATAGTCTGCATACTATCTTTTTCACTGTAGTTAGCAAGCAAAACCAAAATAATCTCACGTGAATCACCAAACAGTCCCTTCACCAAATAATCTTTTTTAGTGTCTTAGACTTGACTACTGCACAAAGGCAGTAGTCCACTGTCTTAGTCAAACTTGGAAGTCGTACACACAGCAGGAACTGCACCCCTATCCCCTATCCCCTGGACAGCTCAGCACAGCTGTGTATCTTCTTGGTACTGCAATTCTGTAATGAGTAAGCAAAAGCAAACCAAAGTGAGCTTACTGGAACTTGGAATACTTTTGCAGAATTTTAATGCAAAAGAGAAAAAGCCTGTTTTTGAAAACAACTGGCATGAAAAGCTGATTTTGTAAGAAATCTGGGAACACTACGTACAGATTCTACTTGAACAGCAAGTCCAATTGTTTCTGCCACAACTGCAGCCAAGTTAAAAGACGGTTTTGGAACAGGACAGCCTCCCATCCTTGGTTTACCTTTAAGAGTAGAAAGAAGCTCACAATAAGTTACATACAATATAATATTTTACTCCACTCACAATATTACATATACGTTATAATACCTTACTCCACACTCACACAGATGGCACAAATACAGAACTAAAAAGATCAGAAATTAAAATCAGTAATTACGGAAATAGCTTGACCTGTGTCAGATTAAAATTGTATCTGGAAGTGCTAAGTGGAGAAGGGGGGCAAAAGAAGAATTTCTGATGAGAGCAAACTGCTGTATCATCACAGAGAAATATGCTTCCAAATTGAATACAGCTCCCTAAAATTAAAATACAAAGACAAGTCAATGTAAAAACTTGCTTTTCAAACTCCCAGTCCGGACAATGAACAGTCTGAGAAAAGCGTGTCAAACAGTAATAATGTATATTTATAGTTAAATGTTTGTGTTGCATATTTCCTAGGTGACAATTATTCTTCCTACGTTTTTATTAGGAAAACAAATAGATGAGTTTCCCTTCTTTCAGGGGTTTAACATTACTCAGTTTATTAAACTGAAATATGATGGGAAAGCACAAGAACTACAGCCACCACACCCTGACCTGCACAAATAATTCCAAAATGCTGATAATCGCAGTCCTTTATAGTTAAAACACTTCACAGAAAACCAGGGACATGGAAAGTTGTTGTCAGAGAACTGTTTACGGAGAAGGACTGAAGACTTGTATCAATTCACAATTGCAAAAAAGGAAATAATTAACAGAAGCACTTCTAAATGTTACATATACATGTTGGACTGAAGTGAAATTCTCAGAATATTTTCTCTCCTGTACAGTTGGAAAACCAGACTTAAGACAATTAGGTAAGTTGCCTAAAATATAAGATATCTGCAGTAAGAGCTGCACTGAGCTTGTTTTTATTTCCTGACTCTAAGTCCTGCTGCTATGCCACTAGATCACGTATCTAGTGGCATACAGATGGGCATTACAAGATACGCATTTCAGCAGCAATTCTGTGATTAAACACAATATCCATTTTTCTGGCTCCTGTGTTTAGAGAGATGAACCCTCAGTTTTACAACATCTTTTCCTTATTTTGAATGGAATTAGAACTAGATCTCTTAATGCACTTACTTGGCACAGGGGACAGTTGTGGATCACAGGTGTCTGCCACTAGTATCTCTTCTCCATGGTGACTGTTCACTTGTGTGGAATACAGCGGAATTTTTCCAAACTCTAGGAGAAGATGGAGAAACATTTTCACACAGTGAAATTAGGTATCCTGTTGTGATAATTTTGTACAGATACAGACAGCGATCCTGATTTTAAGAGCACTTGAATGTGAATTTTGATATTGCAGTAGATCCAGTAAACTAAACACATCCGATTATTTTTATTCTCAGGCATCACTACGACAAATTAGTCACAAATATCTCATACTAATCCTTTCTCTCACAAATAATAAGTCTAGCCAGTCAGTCATAAAACGATTCTGACACATAATTACATCACTTTTCATACTAACCACATAAAAAGTACATATTCAATCTATATTTGACTTGTTAATATGGCAACAAAACTATTAAAGGGTAAATCATCCAAGGGAATAATTTTCAGCATTCTGGTAATGAAACGGTAAAAAACCTGAGATTTTAATCGTGACCAACTTTGTGCCATGTAGTTCTTTCTATCTGTACACCAACAGCTTTTCATAGCCATTAACTGTGATGGGTATTTATTTACACCATTTCGTACATATTTAACTTTGGTTTAATTTAGTAGTTCAATTTTTTATTCAGGAAACGGAGAGAAGTAGGTATGTTTAGAAAGGAGAAACTATTCACAGCACTAAAATTACGTAAGCAAAATAAAAGGAGTGAATAACCAACCCATCGTCTTCACCACTCAGTTGTGCTATTTTCATACTTGGAAAGAAGCTTTTAGTCAAAACTTATATTCAGATGTAATCATATATTATTTACAATAATTTATCTTATGGAATAATTAAAAAAAGTAACACATTAAGACAGCCTGGATTGTTTATAATATTTCCTGTGTATCATTAAAACACCAGCCCAAGTCCCTTATTTCACAAAAATATTTCTTACGGTTAAAACACATTAGAGCTATCTCTATGACATTACAGAATGAAGTTTAGAAATCAAATGCGCACAGTACTTCTGGACTTAGATACAAAACAAATGCAAACAGTGTATAACTATCAGAAAAAAGAGATCATGTAGCTGCTAGAATTGGATATCTCTCAGTTTCAGTAGTATTACTGTAATTGCAAAATAATTGCTGAATGTGGCAAAACATTTGTTTCACTCTCCACTAGGTGGTGAGAGAGCTGTTCGCACAAGTCAAACCCTAGCACATTTTTTTAGTTCGTTTAGTTACAGAAGAGATACAGGTTGGAAAACTGTTATATTTGCACGTGCATGTGGATGAAGAAAAGTAGGAGGCTGAGATAAGCTTTGAGCATATCGCTGATATAACAGTTACTGCTAAAGACATTTTTTCCCCTTACTCATGTATTATAGCACAAATGGAAAAAAGCCAAACAAAAAAACCCACAAGACTTTTTTTTTTCCGTTTCCTCCCTTTGCAATCAAATTTCTACATCATATTTTTCTTCAGCTCTTAAAAACATATTTAAAACTGAATTTAAAAAAATATATATACAATACTCTTACCACTGTTGCTCTCTGCAAGTTCCAAATCTGGGTGTGTATGTTCTGTGTATCGGATATGCCTATTCTCTCTTTTTCTTCTCATACGGTTAACCACAGAAAATGAAGAAGTCAGAACTGGAGAACCTGGAATGACGTCATCTTCTAATTCCACTGCTTGCTGCTTTTGCTCCCTGGAGACCAAATTAGGTGGTCAAAAAAAACCGCAAGTCAGCAAGATGAAGAGCTCTCACTTCAGCAAGCAGGACAATCATATGGTTCAAGAAAGAAACAATTTAGAAAATACAGGTATCTCAGTAACATCGCAGAGTAAAAAAAGTAATACTGGAACCCAGTTTTTAGACACATCTAATGACAAGTTCACACTTGCTCCACCAAGCCTAAGAACAGCATACAGCCCTAGCTCTTCACATTCAAAGTCAACATTTAGCTACTGCACTATGGAAGTCTTTTTCCCCAGAATAAACTAGGGACTGTATAGTTTCTAGCTTGTTCTCCGAATCATGTGCTCCTTGAATGAAAGAACGCTGAAATGAATGGAATAGTGTCTCTCTGCTTGTATGGAAGTTCCTGCATCCTCCAAGAATACTGTCTTAAAAACAAAACAAAAGCTTTTGGACAATTTTAAATGGTAATGAACTGCACTATATTGAAAACAATCCCTCTCCAGACCAATGGATGATACCTCTTATTCACCTCACAAAGGTCTTCAGAGAGGAGTGTAAAAAGCAATGTAAACTGTGTAAGACAAGTAATGTAAAACACAACATCAGTGATGAGTTTATTTTCTCTCACACTAACAGCATGTTGCAGAGCCAGTATATATAAACTAGCATAACAAATAACTATGTCTGTTCTCTCCAGAAACTCTATCTAGGCACAGCAATGAAATAACCACAAAAAAAAACCCCATTCAGTTCAGTTCTTTTAACTTAAATATGATTTGTTTAGTACTCAGTAAGGACATTGCTACCTGTTGTATAGTGGTGGTAGTAGAAATGCAACAGGCAGTAAAAGAAAAACACAAGGAAATCTAACTTGGCCTGCTGGGTCATCTCTCTGCTGTAGCACTTTTCCTTATGACTCTCCACAGAAAACATGGACCAAAAGATCATTTCCTAACTATAAAGAGAAGGATGTAAGGTTTTGATCTAAGGGAAGAAGAGGAAATATGGATATATTTCTGTTTGCATTGAAATGAACCACAAGATCTTACACAAAATAAGTTAATAACATGATGGACAACTGTAGAAAGCTGCCTGGCTTGAGACAACAAGCATTTTTGCACTTAGGCTTTTTACCACGACTAACTTTGAACACTTAATGACAAACACTGACGCTCTGAAGTCTTGACGAGGCCTATTGTGTGAACTTGTAATTCCTCTTTTCTAGCACATTTACAAAGAAAGCACCATAACTGGAAAACTGTATTATCTACTAACAGTATCTTAAGAAACAAATCAAAACAAACAGTAAAACAATATATCCACCCAGTTACTTTGCAAATTTAAGTTAGCTGTTAGAGTTCTCTTTAAATTTGCTGGCACATGTGGCCTTGTGTGACAAATTAGCCTGCTATAAATACATTTTTCTGTACCTTATTTCTGTGCAAACCAAGAGGTAGTTCCTACATACCACCACAAATACTATGCCTCATAAACATGCCATAAATAATTTCTAAATAATGGAAACATTTATCCAAGACCCTATAAAAGATTTTTGCAGAAATTCCCTTGCTGTTTCCACCTATGGATAATGAAATTCTAATCTGATAAAGGATCAGATACTACA
>VZSC01012804.1:883110-901859 GCA_013398225.1 Steatornis caripensis | reverse complement strand
AGATACTACAATTCTTATAAAATGTCACTGATTTCACTTTTATAAAGGATTCTTAGATTTTTTCCTAAGATATTAAACATTGGTAAGGAAATACAGAAGATTTCAAAAATCTAATTTAATGTCACGCACCAAAAGTAATCTGCTACCTTGCACCTATGTGATGATGTTATATTGATCCAAGTTGTTCATTCTAAATAAAGTAACATGACTATAGTTCAACTGAAACAACCAAATGCAGTGGCTGTATCACAAACAGCAGGACCATCCTTGTTAATTACTGTTTGTCCACTCAACTCTGCACTCATTTAAATGACTGCCTAACATGCACAGCAAATAACTTAGTGTTACATTCTTCATTCTCAACTTTCCTACAGTGGTCAGAAACTTACTGGAAGCTAAATTGCAAGACTGGGGATCAAACTAATACATTTGGATGGATCTGTCTGGTGCCAATTTTTTTAATGTCACCTCCTAACTGCTGTGAAGCTGCATACAAGAACCATTATTGAGAAGCAATTATACAGTGGGAAGCATACAGAAATTTGTTCCTACTTGGTATTAAAAAGGAGTACTCCTAGGGTCATGAAATATGTTACTCCAAGATGATGAAATGCATACAGAAAAAGAAAGGATGATTAAGGTGCAAACGACGGGAGTCAAACCAAGAAATACAAAGGAATTGGACCAAGTTACTTTGAACTGAACTCTAAGTTGTTTTATCCCTCTACCAAAGTTACTTTCTGACAAAGACAAGAAAAAATTATATGCAGAATAAGCCTTACGTATCAAGTCCACACAACCTGTCCCATTCCCCCATGCACTTACGCAACTTGTTTGCAGATAGGCAAAACAGAGCTAAGTTTCAGATTACGTCAGACCACAGCCATACAAGAAAAGCACACCACCTCTGCCTTGCACAGCACACTATATTTGTGTATTAACCACAACATTATATGGCACATTCTTGCTATTACATCAGATAACAAATTGCCAGTCAATTTGTAGCTCATTATTTTTATGTTTTTCTTTCTAAATTTGCTATTTTTCTTTTTTAAATTGAAAAATTGTCATAAATTTCTTTTTAAAAACCATTGCAAGATCCTGGGACTTTAGAAGAAAGTCTTAACCTAGGAGGAAAGAACTGGTATAGCGTCAATAAAGGAATAAAAGACTGAGATGTAAGGCTTTGCTATGCACTGTGACCAGAATAATCTTTAACAATCATTAAGTCAAACAGAATTTCTATGACAAATTTGCACCTCTCTCTCTGTTTAAGAAAAGAAAGATGCACACAGTTTTAAAAAAGCAAAAATTCTGCACCATACAAAGATGCTAGTTTTATGTTGTTACAGTGGCTGTAGACTATCTTCTCACAATCTATTAAAAACAAGAAAACCCAAGTTTTAAAGACTTCAAAATTGATCTTTATACTCCCAGACATTACCACTGAGGAATGGGGGGACAGGGATGAGTCACAACATCCAAAAAAATCTCAGAACTTACTCCAATTCCTTCTGTAATTTTTGAAACTGTTCAGTTATCTTTTTATTTTCATCTTGTAAGTTGTTTTTTTCATTCACTGCAATTTATAGAAAAAAAGATCAAAAAGTCAATGCACACATATTAACTTCATATTATATCTAATTTTGTCAGGTCCTTTAAGGAAACAGAATCAATTCTAAAACGTAATATCATACATGATCTATGGCTCACCAAAATGAATTTTCAAGCTAGTCATTAAAAAGTTTGTAAAATAATGTGTTAGAAAAGGCAAAGGTGTCACAATTACTGGATCATAATATTAGTTCCACACAATCATTAACTACTTTTGTCTGTGTACATACAAGTGAGACTGTGTGGTAAAGATGAATGACTTGGTCACTCAGCTCCATGGACAAAATTGCTTCCTTGGGCTGAAGACAGTCTATGAAGTATAAAGTAATTAGAATTTGATTTTAGTCACCGAAGCAACCAGCTAATTAGAGAGAATAGGAAAAAACCCCGAAGTTCTTAAAAATCAGTTAAATATTTTGTCAGAAATTTATTTACTTTTCTTAATTTCCAATTTATTCTGCCTATACTTCACACAAGTTTATTGCATCACCTTCAGCCTTTTTTCCATGCTGTCTCAAACTAATGTAGTGACAGCTCCCAACTTTTCTGTTCATTTCAATTTTTATTTTCTTGTTCTTATTCTTCTGTTGTGTATTTACCTCTGGATTATTCTTGACCTTTTGTGCTAGTTGCAGGAAATACATAAATTATCATATAGATCCCAACCCAAATCCATGGAAGACTACTGTTCTGTCAGACCGTATTGAGGATTTGTACCTAATAGGTCTCACCTTGATTTTTAAAGCTCATATATTTATTTAAAGATTGGCTGTACCCTGTTTGTTGTTAATCATTGA
Source organism: Steatornis caripensis (assembly GCA_013398225.1). Lineage (NCBI taxonomy): Eukaryota > Metazoa > Chordata > Aves > Caprimulgiformes > Steatornithidae > Steatornis > Steatornis caripensis. The sequence continues at coordinate 899,448 of VZSC01012804.1, read as the reverse complement.
ACTCAAGAATTCAGAACATTTTAAAATAAAAATCCAATATTACAAGTCCTTGAAAAAATGATGTAAAATACATCATTATTATTTATTTTTACATTTCTATTAGTACAGAATCTAATATTTGTGTAATTTCAGCACTGAAAAGCTACTTTTTGTGTCTAGCATTTCCCATATTTTAAATCTCACTGAACATCTGCATGTTCTTGATTAAGCAAGACAACTAAATGACACAAAATAATTAATGGTACAGATACCATGAACATTTTAAAATCCTGTCCTATATTTTTTAGCACTTTATACAACCAATCTTTCCAAACTCTCTTTAAGAAGACATTTGTTGTGTCCTGCCTTCATGTCACCCAGAACAGTTTATTTTTCCTGTCCCATATGTACAACTTCCTGATTTCAAAATGAGCTGGCTACAAGTTGCCTGGCACGAAGCTATTCTTTTATTCTCCTTCTCTGGAGATATTCAAATCCCGCCTGGATGCATTCCTGTGCAACCTGCTCTAGGCTAACCTGCTTTAGCAGGGGGGTTGGACTAGATGATCTCTAGAGGTCCCTTCCAACCCCTACCATTCTATGATTCTATGATTCTATGATTTTGTGGCTCCAGAGGGTTATGTGAAGGTTATGGGTTACTGCAGTTAAACTCCAACACCAACTACAGGACACAAGCTGGACCCAGGGAACTTCTGTTTGAACTTGCTACTTTGTGATCACCAGTTACTTTTGAAGTCAGGGTTTCTGTAAGAAAACAGGCCATCAGTCATTCTATGTTTTAGCTGTATGAATAAACAGAAGCAGCCACATTTTAGCTACAGTAGCTACTTTACACTGTAAGATTTTCCAGGTCAGTTCACTTTCAGCATCAGCACTTCAATCTAAGAAGGTGGGTCTAATGACTAGTAATTGGTATGTTACATATTTTCAGACTTTAGAATTAAGTATCCCCCAACTGAACTTGGGCTTACTAAACACACTGTATATAAATTATACCAAGTTACTGGAATTCATGAGGAACTAGTTTATAAAATAGTAAGTTATGTCTTTAGACTCGTGGATGGAACTCACTAAGCTCAGTGATAAGTTTAAGATTCTGCTGCCGGATATTTTCAAACTCTTGCTGCTTCTTTCTCATATGTTCTTCGGTTACAGCACAGCGATCACATAATCCTGCTCTTAATCTATAATAAAATTAAGAGAAAAAAGTCCCTCTGTTAAGAAAATATTGCCATACATGAAGCAGATATCCACACTTAACTGGCCTTTTGAACAATGAAAACCAGAAAATTTCTGACAACTATGCAGAACACCACCAAGTACTGCAGTTTTATATGTTGACGAAGCAATATTTTGAGATTTCTGAACAATCTAACACTACATGTACTAACGTTTGCATAAATGACTGCAGGTACTGGATACTTCTAAAGTAGCATGCATTACTTCAATAAAGTGGAGCATGCTACACCTTGCCACTGAAAGCCTTTGTGAGGTGTCCTACTAAGAGGATATAAATATAAAAATATAAATTACCATGCATTGTAAGTAAAGATCATTCAAGCAAATAGAAATAAGCAAACCATTTCAGTAAAAATAATTGCTACTTCATTTAAGGAGGACATATCACTGTAATTAAGCAAAGTAATAAAATAAAAACGACAAATAGTAAGTCTGCTCTGTAACAAATACCAAGCAAATGTGAAATCCTTTATCCTTAACTAGACACTAATACTTAGAAGCAGATCCAAAAGTCCATGTGAGGCATTGTCTCCACTGTCTCTGATGGTTTACATCAGCTGTTTAAAGCATATCCTCTATCACAAAATGACTTGTTATGATTACTCCATCTTACTTGACATATACATTCATGCAATGAAATGTGTGTTCATTTCACAGGTGACAACTGAAGTGTATTTATTTCTGGCAAGCAACAAAAAGCTAACAGTATTACCAAAGTGAAAACCACACTCTATTTTGCCTGCTAAATAAGAGCAATTGCTTAAGAGTTCTGCATTGCTGCTGCTAGCACATGAAGCATTAAAAGAAAAACCCAAATGAAACACCTAAGTTTCCAATTCCACAGCTGAATATTGGAAGCAAAAGCAATCTTCGTTTATGGGTATTTAAATACTGTGGAATTACGGAAAGAGGAAAATACTGAAATGCCTCTTCATACTAGCTTATCTGACTGTGTAATAAACCCAGTATTATCATCTCCTTGTATTAAACCACTTTAAATACTCTTTTTGTTTTCTGCAAGATGAGTACTTTATCTGCTAAGGGATTAGAAAAGTCCATCCACTCTGCAAATGTCTCTCTAGCTACGTGGTGTGAGAGTTTATTACCTGCATGGTTACAAGTTTGTCCCTAATGTCTTTCACAGAGAAACAGCTGAATGCAAAATTTGAGTATCATAGCTCTAAAATTTGAATTAGCACAGGAATGTGGGAAAAGAATTTCCTATGTAACGTTCTCCTGTTCCCAGAAAGCTTCTGAGAGCCTAACAGCAGCAAATTTAACATATGCTTTCCAAAACAGGTGTCATTTTTAAAAGACGAAAAAACGCACTGTAATCTCACATCTATTGGTTTTGTTTGCTACACCAGATTAAACAGGAACAAATAAAGGAAAGGCAGAATGGGTCAAAAGGTGATCAGAATGCCTAAGTACAAAAGAAAGCAAAAGACAGAACCTGTGATTAAATTTAGGTAAAACAGAGAACTGGTAAAAAAGACTCCCCCAAATCTGGAAGATTTCCCAGTGAGTTATTTCATGAGTTTCAAAGTATATTCATAGCTTGCCCTTGGGTTTTGTACTTGTATTACATCTCAATTGATATCAAACTCACCTCTACAAAAACGGATGGAAAAGAATGTGCTTTAAAATGGCTGTCTGCCTCCCAAGCTGATCTATTTAACCTATGTTTATCTTAACTGAACTAAGCAACCTAAAGAAAATAACAAAAATTTAATTCCGACAAAAGAATCTAAATTCTACACTTTTCTTTAAAACACAGTATTTGGATTGTATTAGAAAAGGACCAGTTTATGGAAAAAAAAATCCCCCAACTTGCAAAGTATCCAGAACTACTCCATAAAAGCAAAATACAACAAACCCCAAAGCTAAAAGACACTACTTCACCTGTCTTCTAAAACCTTGATAGTGTCATGAAGTGCTTTTTGCTGCTCTCTGAGCTGCTGGTTCTTGGTATAAAACTCTTCAAGTCTCTCTGCATCCCTAAAATCAAATAGAGAAAAGTTAGTTCTAGCTTTAAATTACAGTTATTAGTTTTTGAATGGAGAATTCTCTCTGGCATGTTTATTCCATATTCTTGGGAAACATGATTATTATCACCACAAATATTAAGTTGAAGATAAATGAAGCAAGTGTTTCTGATTAATGGTAATTTAGAAATGTCTGTGTCAGGAAAGGAACAGCTAGTTTCTAATTCATATTACAGTTGAGCTTCTGTTGATAAATCTGATTTTTGCTCAGGACAAAAATTAAGTTGATGACAGTTAAGGAATAAAAGCTAATGGTATTTAAACAACAATTTCACAGAACGTAAGCTCAAGCACTTCTCTTATTTTACTGTGCTGCTGAGCTGCTGGGAAGCTCATTTGGGGCTTTCACAATAAGGTCATTTTGGTCCTGTCTTAGCAGTGAGTGCTTCCTGCAGTGTGGCAAACCACATCAGGTTTGCAACACTTTGACGAGCCTTTGGATCCATTAGAGGTTTAGTTTCTCAAGAAGCAATTCTCAGAACCTATATGGATTCCTGTAACATGAATACAGGGAAGAGAACGCTCTTCCCAAAAACCTCAGAAACAGAAGATCTTAGGGAAAATACTTTAACTAAAAGCCACGACTATTTAATTAACAAAGAACATTTCCTCCTCAAAAGAGCTAAGGAAAAGCAGTAACATCAACTTCCCAGTTTTAGATCCCCTTCACTTTTATTATCAGCTCACAATACCTCTTCACGATGCAAACAAGGCATGAGGAACAAACACACAAGAAAATTAACCTTCAGTAAAAACCAAGCAGCTAATCTACTGAACATGACTAACTTCTGAGAATTCATTCCCAGCTCTTCTTTTTACTGTGGAATCCTTTATACATTCTGTGAAAGCAGGTGTTTGTTTTCAGTGAGCCTGAGATGGATTATTTGAGGAAGCCATGAAATTGGGTCACAAAAAGCTGCTAAGCACACACACAACAGGAAATTAAAACATTTGTACTAACTTGCTGATACAATTCTTTTACACAGACATACTTTTAAATTGGAACTATTCCTTTAAAATACATTAGTCAAACACATTTTCATATTGCCTGCATTAGAGTAATACAAGAAATTAACAATCATGGGTCATAGAGTGAATAGGACAGCTGGAATTTTCCAGTGTGCAATCACAGACATTTTATTAATTCTGAAATTTAAGTACAGACGTGTTTTTTCCTGTACTATGATCCAGACCAATATTGTTCTTTTCAGCTGCATATACCACATATAGAACAGTTACATGCAAATAGGGACGGAACATTTAAGACTTGTACTTTCAGTTGGGGAGGATGAAGTGAAGTTCTGTTACCTCAGTTCATTAACCAAGTACAGCCAGGCCACGGCAAAATTTGAAGTTGACAAAAGCAGTCTGTATTTTTCTGATGTTTACGGCACAAAAAAAATCTCATTTTTTTCACTTTATGCAACTTACAAAAGGCCTAAAATATCAATTTCTAAAATCTTTTCTCAAGCTACCTTTAAGTCATTCTATAGCACTGTTATTTATAAAAAAAAAAAGAGACATTAATATACACTAATGCTCCATGTCTTCCACCTAAATCCTGTAAAATGTCACATGAAGATGGTAAAATGACAGAAGGAACTAGACTTCTTTTTTTAAATTCCAGTGCACCTGATAAACATGACAGACATTTTTGCCTATGAAGGCACTCTGCATAATGAGCTGTCTCTGACCTAGCATTTACAAGTCATTAGCTCCAATGCTGAAGTGGAGTACAAAATAAGGCGCTCATTGTCAGCTGATTACCAAGTCTGAAATACTAAACCTCAGGTATTCACAGGCAGCAAGGAGAACAAGACCTCCTATGTAAGAGTACTGTATCTGCAATGTCGTAATTGCAGAAAGATTCTAACAAACAATAATTAAACCATTCGGTATGTGTTTAGTCACATCACTGATAATATTCATCATCTAGAAAATTAACTGATCAATTTAAAATTTCAGAACGTGGAAGCAACTCATGATACACCAGGTTAAGTTAACAATAACAGCAAGAGATAATTTCATGCTTTTAGATTAAAAATTAAGTAACTACTTCATTTATGAATCATACATAAGAAATAACAAAATGTTACATTGATATTTTTTCCAGGAAAGTAAGTGTAGCCTCTAAGCATAAAACATAGCACCAGATATTTGCTAACTGAAAGCCATCTAATAACCTAACATAATTTCATCTACTAACATAAATATATCGTTTGTGATACTGCAGTATCAATCTTAATGTTGAGAAAGTGTATCTTTAAGTGTGGACAACACATAATGCTGTTTGGATTTTCATGAAAAATCTGACAACATTCCATGATACAACCTGATCTCTAAATCTTGAGAAAGTTCATACGAATTCATATTTTCAATTGACTAAAAATTCACTGACAGACCAAATAAGCAATGGGACTCTATTGCCAGGTATGGGGTTTTTTTAATAATTTGTGAACTGTTATGCACAATTAAACAGCAGCTACAAATAGTATACACTGTGTTCTAATAGTGTTGGAGATTGAACAAGAAGCCCTGTAGAAGCTGACAAATCTTGATCCTGAGGAGCAGGTGCAGATGTGGGGGAACAGGGAGTTAGTGACTCTTGGCATTGCAAACCCTGCTGTGGGTTTGGTGAAACGCACCTGTGCAGCAAGCATCAGAGTGTCACCGTGGAGACAAAAGTGAAAATCATAGTCAATTATCTATAGCCTTCACTGATGACATCTGTATGAATGCAGCTGAAATGCGAGAAAACACAACACTGTGCAGGCTCAAAGTGCTACTGTGGATTATCAAATGTCAGCAGGATTTAACTGAAACAGGCAACACACAAGCTCAGAGAAGGCTTGAGCACTACAAAGGATAAACAAAATCCAAAAAGATATCTAGGGAAGGGAGCAACACAGGCATTACACAAACTGAAGGCAATTTCTTCCAAAAGCCTAGTGAAAATAAACAAGAACAATTTTTCTGGAAGTGAGACACAGTTATAGCTAAAGGAGAACAGTTATTATAAAAGTAGACAGCAAGCTAATTATGTACTCTAGTACAATCAAATTATACTAGAAAAACCAGTATCATTCTACGATGCATTTACATACTTCACATTAGAAGAAAAGACAAGACGGATTCCACTAAAGGGAATTTACTCCTATAGAAAGGCACCTTTGTTTCCCTCCTAACCAGAAATATAAGCACATTGGGAAGTTTAGACAAGAACTATAAAAAATGGTAAAGCACTGCTTGGGCTGCTATTGTACAAACAAGCATATGATGACCTAATTTTTCTAGACTGGGGAGGGTTATTTCCTGCTTATACAATTTGAAAAATGTAACAACAACAACAAAAAAGAGACAACTTAAAAACCTAATAGGAATTAATGAGGAAGAACACTGAGTAAGATGATGATAGAAATGCTCAGTCTGAAAAAGCACAAACCATGCTTGAAAGCACTGTGAGAGCACTTTAAAACTAAGATCGTCTATCTTTGACTTCAGATGGCAATGCTGAGAACGCAAATATGGAGTATTTTTGCTAATTTTAAGAAGAGTTTAATTTCTTTAAAATATCTAATATAATTACATTGTTTTCTCAAGTGGGAAACGATCAAGTAATTTATTTTTATTCCTCCTACACAGCACTTCATATAAAGTGCACCTCATAATACAGGTCATACATAATATGAACATAATATAAATGTAATTAAACTTGAAGTCAAAATTTGAATAAAGAATTACATTAGCATATCTCTTATCATTTAATTAAATATGGCTTTAGTCAGCAGAAGGAAAATAAAAGCTGCCTTAATGCTGTAAATACATACTGTGATTCTACAGTACATGTAAATCTTGTAATTCAGTTACTTTTTTCCCAAACTGCTTCTAATGAACACAACTAAAAATTAGTAGCAAATAATGGCTGCAAAAGAAGCTACATATATCTTAGAAATATAAGAACTGAGTGAACATCAGCAAGGTTATTACCAGAATCTTTACTGAATGACTGAAAGCTGAGTTAAGGCACAACACCTGATACTAAATGCAAATGTAACAAAAAAAAAAACCTTTAAAAAAAGGTTGGCTTGTTGTCTTTTCACTTATTTCTCTTTCACAGATTTGACCTCAATTTAAAAATTTCTCCTTAACTTTATCTTTCGTATTGGAAATGTAAATATCTTGACAGGCAACCTAGAAATACTGTTGATAAAGAAAACCTTACAAGTCATTCATTCAAGGAATGCAAACTCAGTGTTCAGGTTACAAACCCTATAAAGAGTTATGTATATCTTTAGATTAATTCAGCTGAATTATTGAAGTGAGCAGAGTTTGGTACACATCTGAAGGAAGAATCCATGAAACCTCAATAGATCTTACAAGAATTACGGCTTGTTAATGGTACTCAGACTCTCCTTTAATAAGTTAGATCATTAGGATGAGTACTTACAAGCATCTTTCCTTTTTCAACTTAGATATTTTCAGCTGTAAGCCTGAAAAGTGGAAAAAAAAAATGTTAGAGAATTCTGATTAAAAAACCCAATAAACTAACTCTCCTTTTGCCGACACCTGCTAAAGAGATAAAAGATGACACCCATTTGGAGAGAAAATGGTTCATTCTGCATTCCTTGAGTATGTTCTACAGGATCTTGGAAACAAATAATAGCTATTACGATCTCTAGGAAAAAGGGACTTCTTAAACACAGAGATTCCCACTTAAACAGGTATGAAAACACCTTTGTATAAAACCACACATGAATACCAAGCACTACCAATACATTTTCATTGACTATGCCTATAGAAGTAGCATAAAATATGTTCTGTGTACACATAAATGCATAACACTACACTTGAAATGTAGCGTCCAACCACTGAACTGAAAAATGTGTTACAACGTATATGCATAAAGGAAACATTAAAAATAAGTGATTCAAGGCCTTAAAGCACAAAAGGACAACGTACTCTATTGAAGGCATGCTACCAGACCCTCTCAGCCAAAGCTTCTTTGGAACATCTTAAGGTGAAGTGAGGAATAGTATTTCATCTGTGGCCCTTCTCCCGCTAAGGCCCAGACACTCCTCAATGTATGTTCTGTGCAGAAGTAAAAAGGTTTGCAAATTCAACCAATGCTCTTGGCAGGAGTGGCCAGCTGACAGCACAGGGGCTAGACAGCAGTCCAGCCAATCTGCTTGCAAAGTTTTGGGTGCATGTGTATGTGCACAGGGGCAGGAAGATAAAGCTGAAGGTACTGGACAGCTTAACAAGTGGGACAGAGAGCTATGGAAATTTATGCAATACTACTCACACACAAGCCGGCCATTCCTAGTCTAAATAAATGGTCAGAAATAATCAGGCTCCAACAGCGTAACATTTTCATAAATACTAATCCAATACAAATTTTCGTATGACATCAGAAAGTAACAATTTTTTCCTAATGCTGTATTTTCTTCAAAGTGTGACAAGCTGTGAGCAACTTCAGGTTGAACATAAGGTGTCTTGTGAGCTTTCTTGCAAAAGCATTAGTCATTTTGGATAACAGGATAAACTTATGAAACCAGAACACTTTTAAGAAAACTTCTGACAAGTTTGAATTTAAACCAAACCACATACCTGATACTACATCTTACTATAGGAAATGCAGGTTAAGACAGCTAATAGACTGCTTTTGCTCTCCCCTACCACACTCAACCGGGAACAGCTCAAAGAGGAAAACTACTTGCTTGAGAAGGTTCACTCTTCAGGCCACTTCCAATGTAACAGCCAGGCCAGCCAGATCATCAGTAAACCCACACCACAGACTGCTACAAGATGCCAGTGAGACAATGAGGTAAAAATGCACAGAGACTACTTAAAAAAAGTTCTTAGGAAATACAGCAAGATTACTTTTTATCTATGTGTTCAACACCTGTGAAATGTTATGTTCTATCATGCAGATCAGCATAGAAAGAGGGTTTATTTTTTTAAGTAGTTGCTATTCATCATGTCAATTAGGCATCTGCAATTAGAACCCCTATAGAGCGTGCTTTAATGCTGCTCCACACCCATTGGAAGGAATGAAGCTGCACAACAATGCATCTCCTGTATGAACAGGTAGTGTGTGCAGCAAGTATTTAGGACTGTAACACTGGCAACCTGAGCCACAAATTGAAGAGGCAGTGCTCAGAAGGCCCAGCACTGTGCTACAGGTAACACTATCTCCCCTCTTACCTGAATTCAGAAGGAACCAAACTAGTTACTTAAAGGCTGCATTTTTTTCTGAATTCAAATGACTGCAGTGAGAAGGCAGGAAACCAGTTTGTTACATTTATCCAAGAGCATTGAATTACTACATCAGGTGTAATCTCTTCCTCTTGCTTTTCCAGAACGCTGGGAGGTTTTAAGCATACTCATTTGAAGAGTTTTGCTTTTTCGGACTTACTTAACACTCTAGTGAGCACAAACTTATGTGGAACTATACTATGTATATTCCCGATTCTATTTTATCTTTCCCACAATATTTTTCTACGGAATAGACGAGCTGCAGACTATATAAATGTACATTACCTAAAGCACTTATGAGCTTTAGTAAATGACACACTGTCTCCATTAAAGTGATGGAAACTTTCCTTAAGCTATCATTAGGCAGATTAAACAAATGCACAACACTACTTTACAAAGCTTCTAATTTGATTAGACTATGTACCTGTAAAGTTTCAATTAATGGCTATGACAATTTCTGTTCTGATGAATTTTCAAATGCATTAAATGCACTTAGTCAAAATTGACAGTGCCCGGGAAGACTGCAGAATCTTTATCGCTATAGTTTTCTCAGAACGGGTTGGACAAGCTTCTGTCAGCAATGACACAGACATAATCCTACCTTAAGGGTAAAGAGATGGACTAGATGACCTCCTAAGATCACTTCCAGCCCTGTTTTCTATAATTATTTACTTTTGAGGAGCTTCCAGCCATTTCCTTTCCTACAGCAATCTATGAATGAGACTGCTTTCCTTGTCATTTTCTCTGCATCTATGACTACAGGTTTTTTTCCTACTGATATTTTCTGCTTTTCAGAGGGAAGGCATAATTGAAAAAAACTAGGCTATTCCTTCTACACAAAACTGTCATCACATTTCCATGCTGAAATATGTTTCTTTTTAGTATAGAGCTTTAGAGTTGAATTAACAGTCAGGAACCATGTTGATAAGAACCAAATGCAGCTGCTTTCTATATAATTATTTTTAGCAAGACGCAAGTATTAACATCTGCAGAAATTAGTCACTGTATAAGCAGAATTATTAAATTCCTTTCTAATTTGTGAGCACTATGCAAGTACACCACACATTCTACAGGTAGGAAATAAAGGTAAATACAGTTTTAATGATCATTATTCTGAGTTGCAGAGTGCTTCTGAATTCCATTAAAAGTCAACTGACATTGACCGTGCCCAGTTGCTTTGGAAACTGGATTGCAGGAGTCTTACCCATTGTCACATAATGAATTTGAGAAAATTATAGCTATTTTGTCTGAAGAGGGCCAAAATTTGAATTTGTTTGCAAGTGATCAGTTTAAAAGAATAAGAAGCTGGGTTTGTTTAGCTAAAATGGTGGAAAAATACACCCTTTACAATACAGGAATATAAAAATTCAATAAAATCCATTTCAAAATATACACATTTGAAGAATTCTCTAGTCTATATTCTATAGTTATATAATACCATAACTTGTATACTAAGCCTAACCATTTCAAGCTCACGTGTCATAAATCCTACTTTTCATGGATTTGTAATAAATAAGAATTCCACCATTACAGCGTTCAGTACACTGTGCTTTGTACACGCAAAAAGCTTTTTCTCCAACTACTAACTTTCCCTTAATCCACCTTCCACCATCTTTAAAATAATTTTTTGCTGACATTTAGATTGGAAACTCATGAGTCAATTTTAATTCTTATTTATAGACTTCAGAAACAAGCAAAGTCCAGGCAAGCCTGTGTTTGATGTTTCTAAAATATCTTCCAGTATCATTTTCTATAAGAGGATCCCCACCTTTTGAAAAAATTAACTATCCTTCAGGCATGTCTTTGATGTTATCATGGAAGACCTAATTTTACCTAACACAGTGCGGGACATACTGACAAAGGGCTAGGCATGAAAAAGACTGCCTAGTGGCAAAATTATCTGGCCACACCCAGCGTGCATTCTAGAGAGTATCTTCACTGCCATAAAGAAAACCAAAACGTTAAAATCACGTGCCGCACATCCCAAGAAACTAGAGAAGGGGTCACTTAACATTACCCTCTATATTACAGCTTTTTGTTTGTTCAGTTTTTATTGTTCAGACATGTCACAGATTGCCAGATCCCATTCTGCCAGTTCTTCCGCATTTATCTGCAGTTGACATCACACCTACTCTGAGAAGAACCATCAATAATTCTTTAAAAAAAAAAGCAATAAAAAATAAGTAAGATTTTTTTTGTGTGTGCTGGGACACAATGTAAAATTATGTTTCATATGGTTAAGCATACTTTTTAAAATGTAACAAAATGCTACTATCTGGTACATCTTTCCTTTCAGTTGCCAGACTGATAGAAGTTTTCTTGCTCGGCTGTTATTTTAAAATTACTAATACAAAACGTCAAGGCCCAGTGTTGCAAGTTATTGAGTCAAGACTTTCAGTGGGAGGTATGAAACATCTATACATTGTAAAACAATCTCCCACAGTTTTTGAAATTACAAAGTGATTATGTAACTGGACCTAAATGGACAGACCTGGGACTGTTCTGAGGCTGGTGGAAACGACCAAGGCCACTAGAATGGCATGGCTACAAAGATCCACTTGCATGACTAAAGCTCTTAATTCACAAAAACTCACCTGCTTTTATTCCAGCCTAATATAAATACTATTTCATACATAATGATAGGCTTGTTGGAAGATTCAGTCAAATACTGTTCTAATTCCATCCAAAAGAATGGATCGTGTGACCTAAGATTAGCAGAACAAAATCTTAACTTCTTATAAAGTATTTTTAGCAAAACATTTTATGAATACTGCTTGTAAAACAATATTATAATAATATAAATATATGGTACAATAATTTATCTTACTTTAGGTGTTATTAATTTCCTGCACTACTGAAGAATGAACAGATACTAACAATCAACCCACAGTAAAATTGATATCGTAGGTCATAAAATATAATGTAAGAACAAGAAACTCCACTATAAATTTTGTTGAGAAAATTTAGAACACTTAAAACTGAATAAATACTTTTCACTTCAGTAATATTAATCTGCAGTGGTATTTTGCACAAGTTCAGGGAAATAAACAATGCAAATCATTTTCATGTATCTGAAGTAATGAAACTCAAAGGCAAAAGAAAAAAGCAAAAAAAAAATCAATTTAATAACTTGACTCGGAAAATTTGAATCATAATTCACTAAAGGTGAAGTAACATTTCAATATTTACTAAGCAAACACAGATCCCATGTAACATTGTGTTACTTTTTCTTCAATGACCTAGCAAATAATTTATAGCTGTTGATAGTTTAAATCTAATCCTATTAAGCCAGGCTCAGGCAGTCAATCTGTAAGGATCATTTCTAATCATCCAGCTCAACTTCCTGCACAATATAAGACATTAAAAATCTATTTAGTTCCGCGCAGACGAACTGGTACTCTGGTTCAAAGTTTTCCTGGGGTAACCGACAGCCTTCTGTGAACCTAAACTTTAACAATTTACCTTGTACTTCTTTATCATGACATTCTTTCAGTTTGGACCACAATTCCTTGAAGAAATCTCCTGTAGGTTCTGCAGAACTAGGGCTCCCACAGCTTCCTCCAGATGCATTCATCTTGCTTTTTTCTGCTCCCAACTTCTTCGACTTATTTGCAGAACTGGCTCACTCTCACACTTTAAGTTTTAAATTACATAGTTATGAAGCTGTTTCTGAAGACAATTGTATGCCTGTAATGACAGATCGACAGCACTTATGTTTGCATTTATCAGAGTATAACTTGCAGCCGTGGATGAAATACAAAGCTTACTGTCTATCCTTGTTGAGTTGTACTCATATACTGACAGTCACCCTGAAAGTGTGGAAGATGCCAAGTATTTTGCTACAAGTAATTTGCTACAGAATTTCCTCCCCTTCTTAAACAGCTATCAACTTAAAATTAGATTAAGATGCTTAGGGGTCTTTATTCTTTTCCTATGTAAAGCTAAATAGAATTCACGTTTTCCAAAAGTAATCTGTGCTTCCAAAATCTTGTGTCAGCAAAAGCATTTATCAAAATTTTTAACGGAGGTATATTTGTGTACATACATCCTTTATATAAACATGTATTCAAATGACATCTTTCTGCAAAGAAAAGCTCACATCCCCTTGAAGTCTTTGTGATTCTACATTGAAATTATTCCCACTCCCTAATGAAAAGGAAATAGGAGAGTAATATAAAAATGTATAAATCTCTAAAAAAATTGTATCCAAGGAGAACTACCAGACAGCCCTGTCTTCAAAGCCAGACTGCCCACACGACTCAGAACAATCTTACCCATAATTCTTCTTTGTTTTGAACGGTTTTGTGTTTGAAGGGTTTGAAGATGATGCCCTCAGGTAAGCTACAGGGGAAGCATGGTACTCAGTTCTCGGTCTGAGCCAAGGCAAGATTCAATTCTATTAGCAGTGGGTGTCCGATATTGAAATACTCATGTAATCTCTCTGACCTTCAGTTCCCTGTGTGTGAAACTGGACGTTCTAAGCTTTCCCCATTTTTATGTGGTCAATTTTAAACAAACACTTTTGAAAAGGGACTGTGTTATTACCAGGTGGACATAGCTCTCTCTATTACTCTGTAATATAAATTACAGTAAGAAAAAAAAAAATCTAAGGTATTCGGTACTATTCCTGGAGTAGCAGCCTAAGCAAGCAAACCGCAATGTCTATACAGAGCGATTGGCTCTCAAATTTTTGAGGTGCAAGTTACAGTTGTAGTTCAGATCATACAAGGTCTACAATCAGTCAAGAAGCTGCATTTCCTGTCTTAAGAGCCTTCAAGCAACTTAGAATATCTGAATGCAGCTACTGGTTTAGCTGGTCCCGTAGATTCACCATGATCAAATGCTCAGTTCAGTGGTCAGCGACCTAGTGTAGGGCCTGGAGGCTGTGGTTCCAGTCTCCTTTCTCATATCTCTGTGCACAGTCTTATGCAAGTCACTTTTCTTTCAGCCAGGCTGTCTTTAAGATGGAATAAAAATAATGGAATAAATGGAACAAAGCATTATTCTCGACAACACAGGAACACTTGAACTGTATGTTTTCTATAGTATAAGCATACTTAAACACTACACTAAAGGAGCTCCCAGAACCCTCAGTAACCATTAGGTAGTTCCACATTTGGTTCAACACGCTCTGTCTATAGAAAATTCAGTGTTCATTTCAGTACCTGGTTTCAAGTTAACTAATGTTCTTATGCTAAGACTAGTCCCCAACAGAAAATAAAATTACCTTTTCAAATTAGCAACGTCTACAATTCTTCAACGAAGTTGAACAGTAATCTGCTTGCGTCTTTGCAGCTGAAACATTCCACTTTGAGTGCAGTCACATTAAGCCATCCTACAATGCTTCTTTGTGGAACCAACTGCCTAGTGACATTAGGAATGTCTTTTAAGCTCTTTATTTTTCTACCTTCAAGCACAGATATCTCAGAAACCATCTTTATCTCTGTCAAGCACTAGGGCAGTGAAATCAACAAACTTGCTCTCACTAACTGTCTTAAGATTTTAGTGTGTCAGATGAACAATTTTGAAGAAAAGCACACCTGATTCTAGAATTAGTAAGGGCTGTCCCTAGTGGTTTTGTTGGGGTTTTTTTCCCCCCAAAGATGACCGTAATAAAAAAAAGCACAAAATTTGCTCAGTTTCTGCAAATTAGTATGTCAACTGAATACAAACAGGGTGGTGGGGGGGGGGGAGCAACAGGTTTTCCCAAGCTTCACCTACTTCAAGATCCCAAAGTGATACATTGCTTTGTACAGGTGTTCAACCTGCCTTCAAATAGAGGGCCCCCAACAAATGTTTAAGTAGAGCCTTTGGCAGGTCTGGGCAGCTGCACAGCTGTAAAAGGTGTTCAGTGATGTCAGTTTCTTAGCTTACTCTCTAGTGCTAAGAAAGGACTTTCCAGTCCTTTAGAGAAAAAAACACCTGAGCTGGATGTACAGACATTTGCAGGCAGGGAGAGGGAAATGAAGCCTAATGCCAGCCTCTCTCCTTAATGTTCTGCTGCTGTATGTAGGCAGGGAGCAGGGCTGCTCTCTCCAGTGGGGCTTTGCTCCTATCCTCCCCACCATCCCTTTCACAGAACCACCTCAACATTTCTATTTCCCTCTTCTTCCAACCACAAACTCTCTCTGGCATAGCAAGATTTTTGCGTAGCTTCGTAACTGATTGCCTTCCTACATGGGCCTTCATCAGCACTGGCAGTTAGCATGGATAAAGCACTGAAGCTTGCTTATCTGTATTTACACTTCGCTGACAGGAATACATTGCCTCTGATTCTGGAGAGCACAAAGCTTCCCGAACCCCTGACCGCCACCAAAAACCCTGAGCACCAGCTGCTCCTACGAATTCAACTCCCCTGTACCTCCCAGCAGTGATTTTTTTTTTTCAACAAACATTTTGCACAAACACTATACAAAACACTCACTCGGAAGGAACGCCGGGCTGCTCTGAGAAATTCTGCCATGACCAGCGCCTGAGAGCTTCCCAGGCGCGAGCAAGCACCCGCGCCTCAGCCGCCCCAGCTGCCCGCCAGGCTCGTCTCACTCCTAGGCGCCCGGACGGCAAAGGAGCGGTCGGGCATGTCCCACACACCCCTTCTCCCGAGTGGCACCAAGGACGGCCGGAGGCTCTGAAACAGAGAGAACGGGCAAGCGCAGCCCGCTCCCCTCTCCTCTCCACCCCCTCTCCCCGCACTCCGAGTGCTCCCGGGCGGAAGGAGGGCCAGTGTTTGCAACGTGCCCCGCGGGAACCCAACGGGACTCGGCGCCGGGGGTGGGGAGGGGAGGGGAGGGGAGGGGAG
>VZSC01012804.1:783662-883008 GCA_013398225.1 Steatornis caripensis | reverse complement strand
TGATGAGATCCCCTCTCAGTCTTCTCTTCTCCAGGCTGAACAGACCCAGGTCCCTCAGCCTTTCCTCACAAGAGAGATGCTCCAGTCCCCTCATCATCTTTGTTGCCCTCTGCTGGGCTCTCTCCAGCCGTTCCCTGTCTCTCTTGAACTGGGGAGCCCAGAACTGGACACAGTTCGCTCCCGATGTGGCCTCACCAGGGCAGAGTAGAGGGGGAGGATCACCTCCCTCGACCTGCTGGCCACACTCTTCCACAGAGAGCAGCCAGGAGAAAACCAAGGGCACAAGCCGGGCCTTGGGAGGTGCCGCAGTTAAGCATGGCAGCAGGCACAAAACACTGTGGAAAAGCACAGGAGAGTGTGAGAGCCTGCGTTAAAAACAAATGCTGCCCATACAGGGGGAGCCTCCCTGGAATAAATTCTTGCTGGTTTAGATGCAAAGAGGTTCTTTGGGATGTGCTGCTGTGCCAGAAGTGGCCTTGCTGGTGTTCAGGCTATGCTGCCAAATCTGCCTTTCCTGCAGGATTTGTAGTCTGCTGACCTGGGTTTACACACAGAGGATGTATTTACAATGCATTCCTTTCCCCGCTCCTGGATTTTAACAGATTCCATGGGTTTGTCATTTTAGCATACATCATGTTTTACATAGAGCATGTTTTAAGGTTTTATGTGAGCGTGAAAACCGGTGGGCTCATCTAATTAGTATGGCATAAGGCAGCTGAACTTCTGTGTTGCATTTGAGATTTTTATCAATGTGATTTTTTTGCCCAAATTGCAGATTCTTCCATGCATTGGGACCAACACTGCTGTTTGCTATGAGATAAGCCCCTTGATTTTTAGTTTGTAGTTCTTAGTAATGAAATAGAAACAAACCCCAGCTTTTCACTATCACTGTTCTGCCTTCACACGATTCCACTGGACCATTTTGTTTTGTATAGGAACACTCGCAGAGACAGCTTAGCAGCATGATTAGAGGACACAATGGTGATGAGTTTGCAAGGGCCAGTGCTGCAAATACATGACTTCTAGGTTATTAGTAGCGGTATGAAAAAAGTTAGGTGTTCAGATATTTAATACTTGTTAGTAGCTGTTCCATCTTAACTGTTGTTACATTATTCAGATCTGCAGAAAGTATAAATATAGAGCTACAGCATAAATAAAACGATCTGAAATACTATTTCAACATTTCTGAAGTAATTTGAAATACTGTCAGACAGAAATCCAAAACGACACGTAATTAAACAGGCTTTAAATCTGTTGTTCACCTTTGTTGAAAATACTCTTGGTTTCCCATCAAATATGTACCTTGAATTTTTAAGTATTTTGAAAAATCTTATATTTAACTTTTCTGCTCATACCTCACCATTGTTTAACCACTTGTTTTTCAACTAAAATAAAATCCAATGTTCAGTAGCTCGGCAGCAGATTGCTTACATCATAAGCTTGATCCATTAGCATATCAGTGCACATATGGTAGAACTAAAATTAGCTACATCTTATGGAAGAAATGGTCATAATAGGTTGTGATAGACACTCCAGCCTTCTTAAATAATACTTGTTGGCAGCTTTTTATTCTACTTTTGAAACATCTGTAATCTGAAAGTTTGTCATGTAGGAAAGTAATCATTTCCTAGAGTTAAGAGAAACAGATGTCTTAAATATATACACAGATCTGATAAGTAGCAATAAAATAGCCCTCTTGCTGATTGTTCAGGTATTTTATGATAAACTGGACTTTTCTTTCTATTTATAGGAGGCACTCTGAAAAATAATTATATAATCCATTTTATTTCCCAATAAACTGTGTAAGCAGTTTATTCTCATATTCTCTCAGGTTAAACTATACAGCAATATAAATCCATTGACTTCTACACTGTTATTCTTATCTACTCAACAATAAGTGATAACAGATTAAGACCAGCAGTTGAACTTTACCTTTATCTCCCTTCCAGATTTGTTTGATTTTATGTATTCCATAATCACGTACTTGGCCACCAATTGCTGAATAGATCCTTGGCTCATTAAACGTACTAGAAAACTACTGAAGAGTCTGCTATTCCACATTCAGTTATACTGGATGTCTTAAGATGACTAGTCTGACTGGAACTGCATCTCATTCATCTCATAAGAGTAAACACACACACCTAGACAATAAACTGTGGGAAAAATGCTTCACCATTGTTGCGCTTGAACAGATACGTAACTTTCTATGGTGTCATGGCTCATGTCCAGATTTCAAAATAACCCTTAATATGACACGTTAAACTGGATGACGGAATACTTATCCATGAGCAACTCTGCAAAAGGGGAATCTAATTTAATCCTAGCCCCTTTTTAGACCTGGCTGGTCTGAAATGTTTAATCTTACTAATAGCATGTGAAACTGTTATTTTCAATTACACTTCAGTGGTAATGCCCTGCCTCTTGATGACTGGACTATTTACCAGCAAATCAATTAATGACTGAATTTCTATTGTAAGAGTACTGCGGTGTTGCAGCACAGATGAAATAAAAAATAGTCTTTCATTCACCCCCACCACCCCTTTTTGGGAGTAGTACAGAGGCTGCACCAGTGTTTCTAACAATTCAGGTATCAGTAGGTGACCTAGCTCACTGCATATGCACGCAGAATAGGGTTAAAAGAGATTAGCAGAAAGCTTATGTGTTTTGCTTCTATTACATTGAATTTAGATGTAAAGATTAAAACCAGCTTTGAATACACTGGGGAACTCCAATTTAAATATTTTAATTGCTTTAGACACAATAGTAAATATATCACTCTTTTCCTGTATATATAAATATATGCAGACATATATATTTCTTCATATCTTTATATGAAATAGTGAAGTCCTTATTTATTCGCATGAGATTTAGTAGATTGCACATATATATACATGGCCGGTGTGCTCACATCGTCCTTGACTTGCAGATCTACATTGAAGGCTAAATGTATTGCTTAACTCTCTAGTCATGTTCATTTAATGAACTTTATGTTGCAGTTGCCGATTAGGACATCAAAGGAGCCCAAATTCAGATGCAGCAAATAAGAGCATGTGGCACAGTTCAGCTGCTACCTAAACGGGATTTGAACTGGGAGTGTAGGAACTGGCAGTCCTCTGAATGGTATGATTTCTTACAGCTGGGAGGGTGCGCAGAGCACACCACTGCTGTCTGGCACAGGTAGCTGCTTTCTCTGGAAAAACAGGGAGGAGCCACTCCATCACCCCCACTAGTTGAATTTGATTCTTCTCAAGCTGCTTGCGTAGCCACTTTTGAAATCGAGCCAAGATCAAATTCCCTGATGCCAGTAACATTGTTCACTTCAAGAAGCCCTCTTTGAAGTGCTTGCACTGCTCCTCATCTGCAGTCAGAAAGAGCCAGGATTTATTCAACTGAAACTGTCAGGTCTCAGAGAGCCTTGACGGAGGGAAAAATAAAAAAGGAACCTGAGGGATGCTGTTGCAGGACCCCTGTGCAGTGTTCCTGGTCCTCAGACTCCTAAGCAGCAGCACCTATTTGTATTAGCTGCATGCAGAAATGTTTTGCTCCTACTGCTTTTTCTCAGGTTAACATGAATAGTCTGAGTAGTTATGCATATTTATCTCAGCCTTGGAAGGCTCTTTCAGGCTTGGAAAGCTGAAGTAAAAGTTTACAGCTCTGGGTATGAGATCATGCCACCTACCTTTTACTGTAGCGAACAACAAGAATTCAGGACAGGAAAACAAGCAAAAGAGGAATAACGTATGGGAAAGAATATTTTACTTACCTTTTGGGAAAAAAAAATCCCTAAACAATGGTCCCTGCCCTTCCTGCCCCCTAAAAAAAAGCAGCTGAGGAAATCCCAAATAAAACAGAACACATGAACTGTAGAGAGAGGATGGCAAGCAGTATTTTGAAAAACTGATTTATTTGGTTTGAATTTTTAAAATGTGCTGTGTTAAAATCCTGTAGTTTTAGAAATCAAAGCTCTCTTGTAGCATTTTATAGCCTCTACAGAGAGTTCCTGTGCAAACCATACAGTTCAGCCAGCTCTAATTTTTTCTTTTGAAAATTGTTTATTCCTTAGCAATTTTGCTTCCATATTTGACAGCAAAATCAACACACATGATAAAAACTAAACATTTTTTCCTGATGAATATTATTATCTTCTGTGAGAGTACAAAACTTTCCCTCTGTTCTTTTCCGTTTTCCCACACTTTGAAGAAAAAATTGTACACACAGATAACAATGCTGGTAATGAGAAGGTAATTTCAATCTGCTATTCATTGAGTTTTTAAGCTGCTCAGGAGGCCTTTTCATTGGCACTCTACAAAAGAACAATAATGTTCATTTTTGCATCAAACTGGAAATAGCTGGCAGTAAACACCTCCGTAATTGAAGCTTCCTGTTGTCTGACTACTGTAAAGTGTTACATAATCCTGTGTAGATAATTTCATATCTAGTCCTCTATGTCCACTGGGGACTCTGATTTATTTTTTTTACATCATGAAAGAGGACGGTAATTGTTACACTTAAAGACGGACAAAATTAAGATCTCCAGGGAGATGGAAGTAGCTATGTGGGGGTTTTCAAAAATGTAGTTACACAGATGGTGAGAAGATTCACTTTACTTAAGTTAAAGAGTTATTTTGTCCTAACAGGCATGACAAAACCTGTCTTCATTCCTTTCTATTCAGCTCAGCAAGTACTTCTGTGCTCCAGTAGTTAATCAGTTACTAGATTCCACAGCTTTTGTTTTCACACTGTTTAATTTTTCTTATTTGACACAGAACCTGTGAATGGATTCGGTTGCAGATACAGGTACAACTTTTAGGTCTGCCTACTCTTTATGATTAGGACTGCTTTTTGTTACCATTGCCACCACTGTTACTCATTCTAAACAGGTAAACTTCTAATTAATATATAGAAAGAAAGCAGTAAGAATGACAAGTACGTTTCCTATCTTATCATGAAGCCAATTCTGAATATGTAAATCTAGGTGTAATTAACTCACTCCATAAAATTGAATCATTAAAAAAGTTAGTCTGGCAAGAACTAGTAACCGCACATCTTACTGTAATGGCACTATGCCTTGTCACGACAGTGCTGTTACGAGACAGGCATTATAAAAAACACTGTATAAAAGCAAAGACCAGTAGGCAATACTTAAATGACCTGCTCAAAATACTAAGTCAATGGCAGTGGAGTTCCTATCTCTCACTCCTGTGCTTAGCTCATTGAACTGTCTCTCCAGTAAATACTCTTGCAGACAGCGCAGATGGTGTTGAGCTGCACGCAGAAGGGTCAAAAAGCCGTACTCACAAAAATCCTGTCAACAAGCGCCATAGAGGCTGGCAGCACTCAGACACATTAAGGAGATAGCCATTATACCACTTCAAGCATAAGAGAAATTTTTGCTTAAGGTTATCTTAAATTAATTTTAAAGAAAGACTTTCAAAACTCACCCTTCTGTTTGAATTGTGAAAAGTTCTGTTCTTGATCGGGGTGATAAATATTTACTATTGACTTCCCCTCCAGCTATAAACCTCAAGTGCAAGTAAGATGAGGAAGCCACTGTGGACCACACTAGAGAATGCCGAGAGGAGATCTGCTGCACCTAAGATATATACAATGTGCAATGGATAACCTAATATGCCTTTCATTTAACTGGCTGGGCAGGTTTCTGCATTCTGGAGAGTGTGGAATCATACCAGAATTTGTTGGCATAACAGGCCCGTCAGACCGGTTCCCGGGGCGCCCAGGAACCTGCCCAACCAGTCTGCATCAAAGGCCGGCCCAACATGCTGCAGCTCAGCTCAGCTCAGGGAGGCTTCGTGCGCGGTGAATTATTCACGCCTCTGTCAACTCCCAACATACTGCTCAGAGAGAATGATGTAGCCTCCAGCAAAATAATTTACTGAGGGGTGGGGGAGTGATACATCCTTGTTAAGTGTAGCAAGATCTTATTGTTATAAATTTTCTTTCATTTTATATGCAGATGCACTGGGCTAGAGGTCTTGCACAGCCTAAGTACAAAGAGAAACAGGAAAGAAAATACCTTTTCTTTTATAATGCTAACTATACAGACTTATTATAATCAAATAATACCAAATCTTTAGTGTGACCAGCTAAAAAAAACCCCAAATTATGGTCTAATTCAGATTTATTTCCAGTCTCACTCTAAGCATTTAAGTATACCTACCGTACGTACAGGATTCCGCATGGCTTTGCTAACATCTGAGAGACAGGACACTGGGAGCTTGCACATGGAATATCCACCTCCTGACTTCAGTGGAGCCCTAGGTCAGTGCAAGCTCGCCCTGAATTACTGCACAGGATATTTCAAGGTGAAACAGGTCAGAGAACATGGAGTGTACAGGACATGCTTCCATAACCAGGAGGAAATACTTGTGAGGCAACACCCTTCTTCTCCGAAGGATACAGCAGCTGCCCTGATGCAATAGCACATGGGCTGCAGCAGCAGCTGCGCCGCTTCTTGTTCATGGCTGGGGGGCAAGAATACTTGCACATTGGTCCTGCATATAGCATAGTTATTCAAGCTGTAGGAGAGATAAGGATATGCCCCAACAGAAGCCTGATCTGTGTAAGCTTAGTGCTTTTTTTTTTTCCAAATACAAGTATAGGCCGTAGTTTTCAGATCTCCTGCTGTGACTGTCAGAGAAGTTGACTAAAATAAGTAGGAGCTGTAGAAGTTTAACTCTTCTGGAAATGTGATCATTGGTACATACAATCAGTCTGCTAAGCCTATGCCTAGACAGGTTCCTTTATTTTTTATTTAGGTACATAAATTGAAACTCACGGGCTTGAAAAAATTGGCTCTGTTGAATGTTGTCAAAGGCTCTGAGTAACTGTGGAAACCTGTGTTTATTCATTAAATGATCCCACTGGTATAATTTATCCTTTTTTAGATCTTCTTTCCTTACTTACTCATTTTAATAATAGTTACTAGATAACTAGTGGTCAGAACAGGAAGTTATTGTCAAATTCAGCCAATTGGCAGTTGTGCAACATTGGCAGTTTTTCATCAGTGACCAGAATACATAAAAGAAAAAATGCTCATATTTGAATATATTCTACTCAGATTATTTTACTACAGTAAAGTAACCCTTCTTTGCAAGACTACATCTTATGACAGCCTTGAAAGGAAGGCTTGATTCTGAAAAAGGCAACTGGATTACTAACTGAGCTGAAATGACAAATGTATGCTGTTTGTGCTTGCAATCACACTACCTTAGGCTATGATTTCATACAGTTAAGCAGGGCTGGGCTTGGTCAGTACTTGGATAAGAGATTTACAAAAAGTCCGCTGCAGGAAGTGGTTTTGGTGATTCAGTAGGCTATACTGAATAATTGAGCACTTGTGCCAAATGTGTTAGAGACATTGGGTCCTGAGTATGCCACAGTCTTGATGCCATATAAAATGGAAGTTTTTAAAGACTCCGAAGCTCTTTCCACAAGCACTACGTCTTGAACTGTAAATCCCTGTCAAATGTGAATGTACTGAGTCTGGAAACACAGTTTGTTTTTATGAGTGTCACATAACTGGATAAACTGCATAACGGATTAACACAGGTAAATTACAACACAAAATAGCTGTTAGACTGTACAACGTGGAAAAGGTTCTGCTTGCATAATAGACTACAGAAGGGCTGATGTGCTTCAAAGCTGATCTATTCCTTCCAGCTATGTCAGCTGGTCTCATAAAAGATACTGTTTGAAATTTTATATCCTGCATCCTGAACTCATCATGGCAACAACAGGGCTGAGGAGAGAACATTTTGGTTATTTTTGAATAGGTAGAGTAAATGCCAGCTTTTTTGATACCTTTTCTTCAGATTAAACCTGGAGCCTTATAGTGAATCTGATGGTGGGCCTTTAAAAGATGTTGGGCTTGCCATTTATCTTTATTGGAGTCTGAAGCGTATAGGGATAAAACAGATCTTTTCTATCTCTTCCTTTGACTTGGTAGCTTAAAGAAGAGTTTGAACACCGTTTCTCCTCTCCAGCCTCTTGCTCCCCCAAAGCAAAACCACCGTGTACACAGCTTACAGATTCAGTAGGGACTTCTCATCAGTAGGGGCTTCTCATATAGGGGGTTGAGACATTAAATCAGGCTTTTATATTCGCTTCCACAAGTTAGAGAAATTAAATTTTTCATAAGTAAAAAAGCAAAGGTATAGGACGAAAAAAGTCATTGTATGTATCAATGCATTCTTGGGTAAACATCACTTGACTGTTGTTCTCGGCTTGTAACTCATGACACTTCTGAAAATACACGTACCACAGAAATAAATACTGCTTTATCAGACTTGATTGGAGTTCTCAGAGACATTGCTTTTCCTCCTAAAGAAGGCAGTATAATTATCTGAAGTACCGAATCCTCTCTTATTTCAAATATAATTTGCAATAAAGGGTTCTTACAGAAGAATTCTCTTTCAAATCAAACCTATTATTAAATGCGTTTCCAATTGAAAATACATTATAAGTTGTTTGTCATCTCCAGCTTCAGTCAAGGAAAATCACATAATGCTTATGGGTGAACTCTTCCGATTTATACAATGATCACATAAAATCTTCTTCAGGAGAAGAGGCTCAGAGAGGTGCAATTCTGAAAAGTAAGACAATCTAAATGGTGCAGGCTTCAACTTGTTCTTATAGTGAAGGTATGCACAAACATTCATGTCTACAAGTATTCATTACAGAGAGTTTACAACATACCTCCCCGTAGCTATCAAAAGCTGCTCAGTACTTTCACAAACAAATTCAGATAACACACATGCCCCTACACCCCTTCAGAGTTAGGTAATGTCTCTCTCCTCTTGACTGGTTGTGTAGCAGTGTAAGGACAGGGAGACTGTTGGTTCGTAAAGCTCATATTGAAAAATAGGCCAAGCCCTACCTTGTATAGGGAGGTAGCAGCAGTTAATTTCTGACCTAGAGGCTACCTATGGAAAAATGCCTCCAAGTGAGCCAAAGGATGTAACCTAAAGCATTTTTTTTGATGCTTTTCGGAGCAAGAACAGGTTTAGAATTTGTTGCAACTAATTTGCTGATGATGACAATTTCTCATTTACCTCAGCTGAGACAGCAGGGCTGGGCGCTGGCAAGATATTAAAAAAAAATTACAAGAGAACTATCACTGGTCTCACTGCAAGAGTAAGCCTGATATAAAAGCTTGGCTATTTTTCTCTGAGACAAAAAAGCCTTGAAATATTACTCTTCTTGGTGTCAGTCTATCTCTTTCTCCACAGGTCTCAAGACTGTCTTTAACAGTTGGTCCAGTTCAGTAATTCAAGAAGGGAAATGAGTTTTATGAACTCTTGGGTGTAGAGAGGTCTCACTATGGGCTGTAATGCTACAAGAATGTTGTGAGGAAATGTAAGAGAAGAATGAATTGCTAGGAAATTCCAACATTCCCTTCCGCTGTCGGAGAGAAGGAGGGAAAGAAAGGAAATACAAACAGAAGGTAGGTCAAGCACCTCAGACCATTACGTTGGAGTGATTACTCTGGAACAAGATTGCACAAATGGCTGGAACCTCCATTTTTGCCTAATTCAAAGGGCTCCTCCCTACAAATAGTCCTTTCCACCACTCTCTTATACAGAGAGTGATTGGTTATTAGTTATTTCAGAAAAGACTGCCGCAGACTAAAGTATCAACATCCCTTGTCATTGGGTTTTCTTCTTGTCTATTGTCTGTATTTGACCAGGTTTGAATTATTATTATGAAGCATTGCAGCTTATGCTCTTACAGACATATAGGAATACTTTGCCTTTTGTTGTGGAGATCATTCTTGACAGAATAGCAAGTATTTGCTATCAAAAGAGTTATAAAGCAGGAACCAGAAGTGGCATTTAGGGGTCTGAATAATAAATATTTTTCTGTTAGCTGTCTTCTTTTTCAGATGATACTGTATCAAGCAACAGTATGTGGAGACATGGAAGCATGTGGTATCAGGGACCTCACAGTTATCTTTTCCTATGTGGAAAGTAGGTATTTTTTTTCTCCATTTTGTCTTTTACGTCTTCTTTTTTTTTAAAACATGAGAACTACTTTCCCCCCTCATGGTGACTTAGCTTGTACTTACAGCCTCTTCTGCTGTCCTTTGTCAAAGACCTTTGAAAAATGCAAGTAAATGATCTACTACTCATTTATCTGCTATTTTATTAACACCCGGAGAGCTTCATTAAGAAGCTACAGTTTTCTATTGCGGGAGGCTTGCTAAAATATTCTTAGCATAGTAAGTTTCTCTTTGTGTTTCATATTGCTAAATGTAATAATAGTTTAAATCAAGTTGTTACTGAAGAAAGACTCACTAGAATTTTACAAGATTAGTCACTAGGTCTGTTTTTTAAAAAAGAATATGTATTTGTTGCTTTCTGGTTCTTTGAGTATTAGTGAGAAAATATATTTTTGGTTTGAAACTTGATGCTAGTGAGAAAATATCTTTTGTTAGAAACTTAGAATACCACTTTGTTACTAAGCATCTTCAGAATTCAGAACATCAAGAGAAACCCAACCACTCTTATGTTCTGTTACTGCATTGAGCAATTTTTTGTTGCAGCATTTTCTCTTCCAATACGTAAAGCTTTGGTGGTCTGTCGTGTTTCTTGTACTTAGAAACAGCAAGAGCAGGAGAGTATTGGGAAAATACTAGATGGAAGTAAATGTAGGTTCCGACTTCTGGAAAGAAAAGCAGACTTTTGCAATTAATATGTTTCAGGTAAAATTCAGAACTTCTGAAGTTAGAAGGAGCTTTGCTAATGACTTTACCAAAGCCAGATTTGTAATCCTTTTATGCTACCTATCTTGTATGATAAAATAACCAGTCTTTTGAAAAGATTGCTATTGCAGTATATGTTTCTGGCTTGAGCTGTTAAGGGAGCTACTTCATTTTTGAAGCAAGGGGAAAAGATAAACTTGAGCAGCCATTTCCCCTGTGGTGCTCGTCAGTACACAGAATACAGGGCCATACTTTATTGTAACCCGAGAATCCCTTCCAGGCCTTACATGATAAAAGCAGCAAATCAAGACACCAACCCATCAAGCCTCTGGCTTTGACCTTCAACCTGTGACTTGAGCCGTATGTGTGCTTGTATCAGTTCAGCACATCATCCAGCAGATCACTAGCCGGCTCTAATCCAGTGACCATCTACTTCTGGTGAATTTGATTCTGTGGGAGAGGTCTAGCAGCATCGCATTGCAATAAGCAGGAAAGCATACTGCTTAACAATGCCTTGTGCTCAGGTAAACGCATTAAGTGCCAGACTCCCTAGCTGCATTGTAGGGTTTTACCATCATGCCTCTTGCCTGCCAAGTAACACTAAATGTCAGATGTGTCCTTTTGTCTTGAAGCAGGTTGAGGCACTGTGTTGCATGTCAGAAAAAAGGAATCATAAGAACATTTTTAATGAAATGCAATTCATCATATTTAGTTCTTTTGCTTCCTTAGTGACAGCACTTCTAAGGCCAAATGACAGTAATTTGTCAAGGGCTACTAATGTATATCTAGAATATATAGAATAAGACCAGTCTTGCTTCATGAGTCTAACTCCAAAATGGCTTTTTAATCCACTTTGCAAGCTACAACATATTGAAATTACAAGGCACTATGAGAAGGGATGCTGAATCTGAAGTTAACTGCTGTTGTTTCAAAAGCAGTCACTCTTAGAACAATAAAGTAACCTACAGAAAACCCAGGGAAACAGATGTTTATATAGCTCTTATGTCTGATTCCTTAACAATGGTCTGTGTTTCTTATGGATATCCATAATTAAAAAGAAATTGGTTCTTTTCTTGTATTCCTTTGATTTGCACTTTTGATGAAGAGAAAAGGGCCTCTGACTTTGAGAACCTTTTTTTTTGGTCTCATTTGTCATTGTTTCTTATATTAAATTCAAATTTGTGACGTCTAAGAAGTATCCACTGTCCAAACTTAAGTGCCTGAGCAGTTATTTATGTCTTGGCTAAATTAATTTCTGTTAAAATTAATGTAACAGGGAGATGAATTGGACCTACTTGTTTCATCTGATCTCCTCCTCTCCCTCTCTCATTTCTTCAACTTCTGTCATCTATGGTCAGTTGTTTATGTTCACAAACTACTGCAGACTCGTATCTTCATTGCTTAACCTGTTGTCAGCTCTCTCAGGACTTTAAAAGCAAAAATTTCACACAAGTATGGCAGCACTATTGAAATGGGATGAACAGAGGGGCTGGCTTGTTTTTATGCCTCATCCAGCATTTCTTCTTTATCCTGTTTAAAATTCAGATTGGCTACCTTCTGGGCAATCCCAGGAGGAGGTAGCTGCTGGGAGAGGGAGAGGAAGAGCAGTGGGAAGTGGGAGAAGGTGTGGTAATGCCTTCCCCCCAGCACAACTCTCTGCAGAGAGACCACCCTCCTCCAGGACACAGAGCTGGAGCCCTGACTCTCATGAATGGCAAAGGGGCTGTCACTCCCCTTCTTGATTTACCCAGAAGCCAAGTTTGGCATTGTCTCCCACTTGTGTCAATGAAAGTGTTTTTGGGTTTTCTTGGTGGAGGGCATCAGTGAAATAATCCGGTTAAAAAATTATATACTTTAGCAAAAGGAACCTTTAAACCAAAATTATTAAATCAATATAATAACACAGCCCACAAACCCTGTATTAGTGTAGCTGAAGTGCTGGCAAACCTTGGCAGGCCAGGCAAAAGTGATGGGCCCACAGGATTATTTTTTAAACAAAACCTATGTTTAATTTTAAAACAAAGGCATCAGTGGTAGCATGTCTGAGGGGGTACATGCTTAGACCTTTTCAGTATATGAAAGGGATCAAACCTTTGGGAAACTAGCACATGCAGAGTACCCAAAACCTTATTTAATACGATATGAATGCTGTTCAGGCTTTGATTTTATGAGCAAACAGTATGGACTTACAGATACAATGTAGGTGCATTACTGGACTAATTCTTGAAACGACACAATACATTTTCCTCATTCCCAACTTGTTTATCGCTGAAGACACGGGATCAACGAAAGAAAAACCCAAACATAGAAAAGGTGATTGTGATTTAACAATGTCTTTTGTGTTAGATTTATTTTCCTCCCTCAGGAAGGCTGTATAGCTAAAACATAAACTTTTCACCTGCACAGAAAGATTTAAACTTTGAAGTGATTCTTCATTACATGATGCTGGTCAAGTTTCTTTTTGCACTGTGGTTACTGTGCTGTGCATAACACCACAGTATTTTCAATGCTCTAGTGATCAAAAAAGAAGTACAATACAGACACAATGTAAGTATTGTTGTTTCCGTAAGTACTTACGAGCTTCTGAAAATTCCAAGGGAAGTGGGAATTTGCCTTAAGGAAAGTATATTTTTTCTGGTACTTCCATGAGCTCCTGACAGAAGGCAGTTGTGTGAGGACTAATGGCTCGGTTGCCTTTATCCAAGCCTCCACCAGGGACAAGACCAGAATCCAGCTGATGGCTCATCAGGATTCTGAGTCATGCTGTCCGAGAAAACAGATACTACAGGATTTCAGTGTAGAAGGGCTTTTTAAATGTTTCAGTTAAGTTAGACCAAATTAATCTGCAGCCACTTATATTGATTTCCATTCCTAATTGGCTAAACTAAGCCAGGAGGTCTAGTTTGAATGTGAACTTCAGTGATGAGACAACTTTTTGGATTTGCTTGGTGCAATCGGTGTAAAATCTCACCTTGCATCAGTGTTTTTGACATAGGAAGATTAGAGAGAAGTAGGCTGAGGTGTGAATTTACAGTGCTCTAGCTACTTTGCCCTAGTCCCTTCTGAACTAACACTTGTGATAAGTGTAAGTGTATCCTGCTTTCAAAGCAGACTAACTAGTGAGCTCTGGTGACGTTCCCTAGTCCACTGGCAGTGGTTACCTTGTACAGCTGAGACCTAAGTTAATCTATTGAAACTTGCTCATGTCCCATGTGCAAGATTCATTTGTATTCTGCCATTGTTAGTGTGAAGCAGGCAGAAATGTCAGCAAGCCTGACCTGGAGTTTCTCCTCTAAAACAGGTGCTTGTACGGAAAAAGTGTGTAAATGAATTGGGTGCGATGTAATTCAGGTATCTAAAAGGGACTTTCCTACCATCCCTTGTGCAAGTTCTCCCAGTAGTTTCTTCTTTAGGAAATAAATGATCTTCTCACAAATGCTTCTTGGAAAGTAAAATAATTGGAATTTGATCTAGAGTAATAAAAGTCAATCTACTTGTACAGTGTGGAGCAATGTGGTTTTCTTCTTATGTAAGCATCTAGAAATGCAAAATGAGAACACGCTGGTGAAGCCATTCTTTCTTTGGCCCAACACTGAGAAAAATAACTCTGATACACCCTGTGCAATTAACAAAACCACATTTATAAAGAAAAAAAAAACCCCTGACAATCTATTTCTAGCCAAAACTAGCTGGGTAACCATCCCTCTCCTTACCTGGCCCAAACACAGACTCTCCACCTACCTCCTTATAACTGGGCTGACTCACACACAGTCAGGACCAGACAGCATGCTCCATAAAATGGCAGCAAATAGGAACCTAAAAGACAGAAAAGAATACTGTCTAAAAAACCTTTTTGAATTCAGTAAAAGAAAATCTGTGACCTAAATGAAAATCTGAGAGAACACCTTCCCCTGCCCCAGGCAATTTAAAGTATGTATGGAATGGTGGACAAACACTGTATATGTACCTCCAGTCATATATTTTTTCTCACACTCGTGTCTGTAGTTCACTCCTGGCTCATATTCAGGCAAATACAGGAATATGATTAGTTCTAAGAGGAAATATCAGGGACTCATATTTGAGTGATGCTTTAAAAGCCATCAAAACAAAAGCATAAATTGTTAAACCACATCTGAGGTATTGATCTAGGCTCTGCTATCATTTAAGCAGACTTCCTTGTTATATATTAAGATACAAAATATTTCCCTAATGAAGTGCATAAAATTATTTTCTAGCCTGAAATAGACGATCTCAGTGCAGGTGACGGAAGAATTTTTCCTGTTGTGTTTTCTCCATTTCATTGAAACCAGCTCTTTAGGTTTTGTGTTTTGGGATTCTTCAAATAATTGTCTCTATTTATTCTGTGGGGGCACACGGAACCAAAGGATGAAATAGATTCCCCTGTTTTATAAACTGGGCTGGCAAGGATCCTGCTGCCTAAATGCGTGTGCTGGAAGGGACAGGGAGTGCTTGTTGTCCATGCAGACAACTGCTGGTTCCCCTGTGCAGCCGTGTAGCTATAGCTGCTCCTCAGTAAAAGGCCAATGAAATAGATGGATGGTGGCTATTTTGGGGTCAGAGCACAGGGGACGGAGGGGTTACATCTCCTTGCAGGAGCAATCTACTGCTTCCACTTTCTTCACTGAAGCAGCAGGGGTTAAATGCTCAGCTCTTGGGTTTTGTCAGCACACTTGAGTTGTTTTATCCTCTTTTTTAGAGTGCCAAGATCCAATATTCCCTACACGCTGAGAAGCCCTGGGACAGCCCGGTGTCAGCAATGTTGTTTTCTAAGAATTCTGCACACTTATATATTTACTGCTCAGATGATATCTTTGTTGTTTTTCCAATCATGTCTACCTCTCATATTTTAAACACAAAGCAGTACAAGGATTAATGCAAGTGGAATGTGTGTACTGGAACATGGCCTATTTGTTACAGGAAGCTATTGTCACGCGTTGCTGACAATCTGACATAGGCTCGATTGTCTGAATTGCAGTGTAAAATGGGAAACTTACCCTTGAGGAAATAGAAACCAATTATCAATGGCTAATCTCCAGATTGTTTTCTTAACGTCAGTGAGGAACAATAATTCAGTGGCAGAGAGAAGCTGTTTTTTTGTCATAGGTACTCTACCTGGGTCACCAACAATACCAGGTGGATTTTCTTCGGAAAATAATTACTTCTTCTTTTTTGCATTTTTTCAATGCTAGGCCAGGGGAGTAGCACCAAAAAAAGTCATTCTGGTCTCAGTGAATTTCGTGGCACAATGGGGTTGATTTCAACTGGTACTGGAATTGGTTTAAAAGCTGAAAACAGTTGCTTTGGTTTCCACCTCTTTCCTTTTTTGGAAGTTTCTAGACCATGTTTGGCCCATTCCTAGGCTGTGAAAGAAAGTGAAAGCTCAGGCGTGCCCTGGCTCCTCACCACCTTCTTGGCTTAAAAACTAGGCAGGATCCGGCCCAGCCTCTGTCATTCAGATCAAAATACCATTTTTAATGTAAGAAGCATTTTGTTGCTGGGACAAAAGTTACCACATTGAATTGCCTTGCAAAGTTTCTTTTAAGGGACTTTAAGGGACCACAATTACTGAGAATTCAAATAATATTTACCTTCAGTAAAACTGTGGGACTTTCTGTCTGCCATAGGCATGACATAAAGGTTAGACTGAGCCCCTGGACATGAGTATCAGGAGTGATCATGGGCAGGAAGGCTGGACAGGGTGCTATGCTTTGTTTTTCTTCAGGCTTATGACAGCCCTAGTGCACTGCTGCTTTGAGGCTTGGCATCCTCTCTTTTTCAGCTGGCCGAACAAAATAGTCCTTCTCTTATTCTGGATGCATATGTGTGTTGTAGGAAAAGAGGGAGCATAGACAGTGCTGAAAATCCCATGGGGAATCACAGAGCACACTCCAAAGCACTTGGCTGATGAGCTGCAGCCTGTATGGCTGCACCGTGTGCTGTAGTTGTTGAGGAGTTCTGTTGAGGCCAGGTTTGGAGAAGGCAGCAGCTGACACCACTGGTGACATTCAGGGTGTGGATAGGAAGGAGGGCATGGGAACAGCAGGGATGACAGCTGACACAGCAACTGAAGTATGAATCAGGGTGCAGGAAGGGGGAAGGAATTTGGACAAGAACAAAGGCAATTTGGATTTGGGCTCAAAAGTTTTCTTCTCATGAAAGTAAATGCCTGCTGCTACTTACTCTAGATATACTCACTCTGAGAGGCATTTGTGCTGTTACTCAACTGCTTGTGAAGCAATTCACCAGTGCTGGTCAGAAGCAACCTGCATATTCATTTTCTGAAGAGTAATAAATCTTGTTTGTGTGCAGGAAGTGATCAGCACCTTTGCTAAGCATATTGCAACCCTCAGAGAAACCAGACAATTCCAACGTCTGAAAAACCGTAACGTGAATGTTTCCGATGATCAACGTTTTCAGCAGTATCAATAAAGCAGCATGCTTAAGCAGTTAGGGAAACATCTTTATCCAAGCAACTTTTCCCCGTTTCTATTCTGGTTCAGATTTTCCTCTGATTCAGCTCCAGAATAATCACCTTTAAGGCAATTGTTAGGAAGGTTGGAAGAGTTAAAGCAGGGTGAATATGGCCCTTTTGTTTGTGCTATCTGTACTTTTTGTACTCTAAAGCTCAGAGTGACACTTGATATTGTACTTAGTCAGAGCCTTTCAAGCAGTGCTCTCTGTATCAGATTAATGATGCTCTGAGTTACACAGGCAGCAAATCAACCAAATCAATACACATACAATAGTTCAGGTGGCTTTTTGTCGAAAGAATGAAGGACTTGCTGTGACAACACCACCGGAAAGATAGAAATATGTGGGCAGATGGTAGTAGGGCCTCGTTTGGACAAGTGAACAGCCTGAGCTAGTGTCATCTCACCTGGCGTGTGACCTGAGAGAATTTGGCTCGGAGTTCTTTCCTCCCTTTTGCATGGCCCTTTGTTCATCGTCTTTCAGCAGTGACTGATGTTTGAAATCCATATGCTACTGCTGCTTACAGAGCTCTAGCACCAGAGGAAAGCAACCTGAGCTTTAGAGACACTTCAAAAGCAAAAGGACATAATACCTACCTTGGGACAGCCATTTAGGCTGGTCTTTTTATAAGTTTTGCCCCCGAGAACATGGCAGTTGCCTGATTTTGAGCAGCCATTACCTTACCTTTATTTTGAGGGATCACTCGGCTCAGCTGGTGCCTCTGCACTTCCGTCAAAGAGGCTAGCCACCTCAGTACCTAAGTACAAATTGATTCGTGAAGCACTTTTCAAAAAATCCTCATGCTAGGAGAAAAAAAGGAGAAAAAACCTGTGCATTTTTATGTAAAAGTTTGGGTCAGAACAGGAGGAAGACTCTTTTGGTAGCCTGAGGAGTTTGTCTCTGCAAGGTCAGACTACAAGCCTTCCAGAGAAATTCCAATGAGATTGTTGTTACAAATGCTAAATTGTCTTTTCTGTTTATTTTCTTATTTTTTAACATTAGATTATCTGGTTTTATCGTGCAGGAAGATCAAAAGCACCATGAAAGAAAGCTAGGAAAAGATGCAAATGCAGAGATCCTGGCAAAAGCTACCAGGTGAGTGACCTCGGGGAGGCTGAGCTGGCTTCTGGCTGGGTCTGAGATTCCAGGTTAAATCGAGTGAGTTACTTGCACTGGCTGCTTAGGAAAGGCACAAGCACAAGTGGAATTTTATTTCTGTGCTTCTTGTCCCCCTGTAACTGGAAGACAGCTACTAGCAGGAAAGCTGTTGCCTCAGATCTCTACCGGAGGAGGTGATTGCTTAAGGCACAGCGTGTGCGAGGCAAGATCTTGGCTTCCTATTCTGTAGTATTTTCCCTGATTTGTTACACAGCATGACAAATAGAACAACACTTCCATGATGTTTATGTGTTTTACAATACACGCTAGCAGTAGAATCAAGGCCAAGTGCCAAGATAGTTAATTAATTCCACTTTCCTGAATTACCCGTAAGGTTTAAGTTATGTGTGACAATTATCTCCTTGAAACGGTTAAGTGTGCAGAGAGCGGTTATTGCCTTCTGTCTTTCTACCTGCATTGTGGCAGGGGCAGCGAACCTTGCTGTGCGTTTGCTTGCGCGGTGACATAGAAGTGCCGCGTGCCTTCCTGCTGCTGTTAGAGCCATGATGAGCTGCGCTGGCAGCCCTACGGTGCTGGGCTGTGCGCGTGCGCGCAGCTGCCAGCAACTCACTGCCTGAGGAGCTCCTGTTCCAGGAGATGAGGCAGAAAAGGGTAAAGCACTGGTGTATCGTCATCATGGCTCTTGTATAGAGGGAGAGAAAAGACAAAGGGAGATGAAGTGGCAGGCTCAAGGTTGCCCTGAGGAGCTGGAGTCACTGTAAGGAATTGAATCCTCCATTTAACGTGCATCTCCATCCCAGGACCTACCCACAGACCCCCATGTTGAACCACACACATTTTACAGATTTCTTTTACAGTTTAATTTCCTCATGCTGCTAAAACAATGCCAGTCCCTGGGCATGCTTGCTCCGTGTAACTTCAAGGGCTCTGGCAACTTCAGCAAACAAGGAAAACCACAATCAAAGGGCAAAACATGCTACTCCTTGCTTGGACTTCTAGTCTTTTTCTTTCTGCTGAAGGTGCCTGGTTGCTTTTTAATTATCTTAATCTGATTAGGTTTCACTGGACCTGTTGTATAGTAATGAACCTAAACTTAAACCTAGCAGTCTGAGGCTGCTGCGTGACTCGGTAGGGTGATAGAGTACCCCCCAAACTGCTTGCAGGACACATTAGAGGGCCTCTGTATCAAAGCTGGTGGACTTAAGTGGTTCTGGTGTTTTATGCCAACGAATTACTTGCGGTCTTGCGGTGGGTCCCATGACCCTGACAGAGCTCCCTAAGCCACGTGTGCAGGCTTCACTGCATGGGGCCAACGTACTTGAGTCTGCACGGTTTGCTTCAGTTGTTCTTTCATGGGCCTACTGGCATGCTTTGAGGTGCAGCTCTCTGTCAGTTTACAGGATAAAGATGATGTATCTGACCCATATTTAATAGACAGACTATCATCCATCACAGCAATCCATAGTGGGTAGGCAAATCCAGATGACAGTGTGCAAGCAGGTGATGAATTTCAGATGCTTCCCAGAGAGCCGGGCAGGGAGGAGGGGTTGTTCTCCAGATCACAGCTTTCCCTGCTGGTCTGGGGAGCCACGGCAAAGTGGGCTGGTGGGAATCCAGCTCAAAGCTTATAAAGCTGGGGTCCCTGGAGAGGGATGTTGCTATAAAAATGCCCACTCTTAGCCTACTAGGAAAATAAAATAGTTAATGGTGAAAAATGAGGATGGTTTTACAATTGCACTTGTATACTCCTGGGGGAGCCTGTAATGGGCTAAATGGACTACTTAGAGAAAAGCCCTCATGTTTTCCTCTTTTGTGTGTGTTTTAATTTACTGTGTGTAGCTGCCATTATCCATAAACCAAAACTTACAACTCTGTTACAACAGGAGAAAAGAACACTTTATTGTCTGCTGTTGGCAGATCACCCGAAGTCCCCTCCCAACTTAACAAGCGTTAAGCTTCAATAAGACACAAGACACTTCAGAAAAAAACATTGCCACAAGGCTAATGATGACAACAGCTGCCAGCAAACTTTCCATTGCAAGCAAGTAAAGACTTGAAACAAATTTTAGCTCAAGTTTTGTTTTAGTAGCATCAGTGACATGTCTGTGCCGGCAAAGGCTCAAATTGCATTCCTTAACACTAGGACTGTAGACCTATCTCCTGGAGTCAATACATTGCAACAGCCTGGTAGTCATGAGTAGAGTTGTGAAGTCTTTAACGAATCTGACCTTTTTCTTCTTTCAAGAAGAGGTATTTATGCCCTAAAAGGCCAGTGAGGCAAGTCACTGGAGTCTCATACAGATGAGAATTTCTGCATGTCAAAGAAAGTTAAGGTGCCTTTTATGTTTGGAGGAGGTCATGAGAAAGAGGTTGTGGGTCTCAGCAAAGCTGAAGAGTCAAGAACTTTGTAATTCTGTTTACTTTTCTGATACTAATTTTCTTCTTAGCTGGTCATTTAAAGCCCAGTCTACATCAGTGACCTTTCCTACATGAGTAAGAGCTCTGTACAGTATGAACAGATGAGGTCTGACCTCTAACCTTTCCCTTCATATTTCCAATCTATAGTGCAGTGCCAATTTTACTCATACACCTCTCCCAACTGTGTGAATGTGAAGTTGCTCTATACGAAGTTGCTCTATATGGAAAGCCTTGAAGATAATTAGATGGAAACAACCCCAAACTCTTGGTAACAGTAAAATGTCTGAACAGCATAACTGCAAGATGGTACAATACAGACAGTGAGTACTGGTCAGTAGGAAGAGGAGTTCACGCTGTCTGTCTGTTGTTGATGCACTCTTCCTTCTCAGAACAACTGTTACCATTTTTCTCAGCATCTTCAAAAGCTGCAAAGAAATAATGAACAACAGCAGGCTGGAAAACCCTTCTGACATCTTGACTATCTTTTATGTCTTATGAAAAGTATGATCTTAGAGTGGGGACTGTCTTGCAGAGGTGGAATTAGCCATTGGGTAAAATGGAACTTATTTAACAATTCTGCTCCCTCTGCCACAGTCAGAAACATCTACCTGTCAGTTTTCTGACTGAAGTACATTGTTGCTATGTGTAACCTAAGACAGAGGCAGAGATTGCATTTGCACTAAGGAGAATCAGGAAGTTCTGGGCCAGGTAGGCTGCATCTCCCTTACTTGGCGGAGCACAAGCCAGGAAGCTGCGTGAAACCAAATGTACTCTCTCATCTGTGTGTCTGCAGTTCTGTTCCTCAAGTACAGTGGAGCAGCCTACACATCCTATAGCATCTTGCTGCAGACACCAGCCTTTCCAGAAGGCCCCTAGGCTGACTTGTCTGCTTTGTATTGATCATGTAATTTTGCTGCATGGTGGTAAGCGCAGATAATTTGACATGAGTTAACATAGCCTATGGGTTGGCACATGCTTGAATCTGGGCTAAGCAATAGTGGGGCTCCAAATCTCTGCTTGTTTGAAGCTCCTGCATTTTGGGTGTTAGCATTCATATTATTTGGACAGGAAACAAATTTGAACTTAAGCATGTGCTAGGACCCAAGCTGGAAAAGCAGCCTAGAAGTGACCGTGGTGGCGGCCATAACCACATGGACTATAGTGCAAAGTCCCATTACTGAAGCCACATAAGGGCATTATGATGTGACCTTCTGCTTTTGTTGATTTATGGTGTCACTGGTAAAATACTGGGATAATACAGCTTGGCCTTTATATCCTATGCTGAATTTGTACTGCATGAGGTTAGAAAAACAACTTTTAAAGAAAACTTAAACCAAGAATGTTTGTTATGAAGTCACTAAGCGATCATAAACACCAAGCCCCATGTTAGTATTTTTAGAGTAATTTTTCAGACCATAAATGTACTATTCCATTTGCAGCTGGCCAGTGAACAGAACAATATTTAAGTAATTGGCAGATCCACCAAATAAAGCACGCACTTACCCTGCAAAAATACAGACCTTCTAAGGGGCTTCTATGAAGATGTTCTATATTTGTGGTCCTATCATCAGCATACAAAGAATAGTACAGTCAAAAGGAGTGTGTTGTTAAGGGGCTTACACTGACTAAAGTAGAAAAAAAATGCTGAGTACGAAAAGTAAAGAAGAATATTGGATTTGAGAATTTCTGCTGAGTATTTTGTATAGAAAACCTGCTATTAAAGCTGTGAAGAATCCCCATCTGTATTTCAGGGATGTAATTCTGATTACTTATATACAAAACATTTGTGTGTCTTGATTATTTAGGATAGATTTCTTAAATTAATTTCTTTTTGAGCAGAACAAGACCAAATTCCTATGTTTTTACTTGAAGGCAAAACTCCCACAATTGGCCTAAATGAAACTGACTTGGCTTGATTTATCTTTTATTTATTTTCTGTGGGACATGTTGTGGTAATAATTTAGGCAAGACACTCCTCATTGTTTTCACTGGCGAGTCCTGCTTAAGACATGGATCCACATTACACTATCCTAATGATGAACTTGGAGTGAGTAATCAGATCTGAAGGAAGAAGAGACAACCCGATTTTGGAAATCTGTTACTTTTTATGCGTGCACGACTTTAGAAAAAGAAGAAAGAGACAAAGTTCAGTTTGAATTCTGCCACACAAAAGCAGCAGTCCTTCCTATTCTCTGAGAAGGGAGCTTCATTTTGAAAAAAAAAGGAGAGGAAAAAAAAAGGAAAAAAAACCCTGAATTGCATCCTCCCACGAGGACATGTAATTTAATAAAGCAGCCTCCTCGGGATTGCTCCACTGTTGCTTAGGCGCCTGGGGGGGAGGATTCTTCCTCATGAGGGGGAGGATCTTGGCCAGGCATGAGGGAGACGCTAAGGCTGGGTGTTAGGGAGTGGATTTGTCCCTGAGGGCAATGTTCCCCTTTCCAAACAGCTGTATGGATTTCTAATGCAAATTCTGTCTTCATTAGGTGTGTGAGAGGATTCATTTTTAGGTAGGTCAACTGTTTTGCACTCCTTTCTGAATTCCCCCAGCTAGCCTACTTGGCCTGGCAGTTTGCGTAACTGCCCACCCTATGTCCTGGTGTATAGCTGTCACCCCCCTCTATCCTTGCCCCCAGGCGATGGGATGTAGGATGATAACCGTGTAAATGAATTATTGGCAAGTTATACAAGGGTAGTCTGAGTTTTGGCTTTGATGTGCCACTGTCAGTAATCCTAGGAAGAACAAGTTAGCCCTTCTGTCTTTCAGGCTGGACCAGTGGAGTCCCCTGCCCTGTCTGTGCCCAGGGTCTGGAGTGGTTTAGTCAGCTGCTACCCCAGCACCTGTCACCAGCTCCCAGGGTCAGAGCTGCTCCTCCTTGACATACTGCTTTGGCAATTTCTTGTTTCAGCATCAGTTTACAAGGTAGAAGCAAAAGCCAAAATCTACTGTATGCTCCTAAAGTAGTGAAAGGGAACTTTCCCTGTGAGCCTCAACATGAGCAAGACTGAAATGAAGACCCTCCAGGCTTTATAGTAGTGCAACGGTCTTTCAAAATGTGAAAAAAACAGATGCCTGCTTTTGAGAAGCTCAATGTATACCTGTTACACACTGCCTTCAAACCAACAATGGATGCTGTCCAGGAAATGGCAAAGCAGAATCTAGAGTTTTACATACACAAATAATACACCTTCCTATCTAGGAGGAATATACTAGGGATATAAAATAAGATGTTACTTGTTACTAAAACATTTCAAGACAAACAAGCTAGGAATGGAGTCAGGAATGAGCAGGTTTGCAGCAAACTTGCAT
Source organism: Steatornis caripensis (assembly GCA_013398225.1). Classification (NCBI taxonomy): domain Eukaryota; kingdom Metazoa; phylum Chordata; class Aves; order Caprimulgiformes; family Steatornithidae; genus Steatornis; species Steatornis caripensis. The sequence goes on along the minus strand of VZSC01012804.1, from coordinate 858,949 downwards.
GGAAGAAAACCCTTACTAGGTGGTCGACATTCTTGTACAGCTTCTTGAAAGATGATTAGATATTTGCCTGACTTTGGGGAATATTGCGATGGCCCAGTCCTTTGCTGATTTTCTTTTTTTTCTGTTTTTTTTTTTTTTGAGTGACATAGGTGTTGGAAAACTATATGGATGTGCGATTTTGTTCGTTTGATCTACTTATGTGCTCTTGCCTCCCATGGCAGCCTCTTGCCTATTGCATTGAGTTTTCAGGAGGAAGCACGAAGGAGGAGAAGTCAAAGAGCTGTGGAGGAAAGGACATTGAAACGCTCTCAAATCCAGCAGCAGGATTGCACTTGGAAGTGCATGCATACCTTTAAGACAAACTTTCTCTGATTGTATGTTTTTGGCCCAAAATCAGAATTGGTCAGAGCATTGCACGTGGAACTCCTTTCCAAAAGTATGGTGAGAAAGGAGGGGAAATATTACTCGGTTTAGAAAAACTCGATGGCGTTGTACTTTGATACCTAGTTATGCATACTTCTTGAAAAACGTGACAAGTGGTGGTTGCTAGTGACAGGGTCACGTAACCAGACTTTCCAAGAAAAAGTCGGCAGTACCACCAGATGGCGCGTAAAGCACAAAATAACCGTAAAAATGCCGAAACCGCAGGGCTTCCAGTGCCACCTAGTGCCGCCGCCCGCCTTCCTGCTCCGGGCAAGCAGCATCTCATCCAAGGAGGGCCCCCAGGACGGCTGCCTTCTCTGGGAGCAGGTTACGCTGCCTATGTTCATCGTGTGCAACGTATGCAATGGTTTGAGATGTGTGTCTGGAGGAAATGTTACCGTCTTGTAATGTTCTGACCCTGTTCTTGCACTCCTCCCAAAGCATGCCACCCTCACGGACAGGGTACTGGTTTAGGTGCACTTTTGGGTGTTCTTGTGGTAATTTTGACAGCGTTGAAATTTCCTATAAAAAAGCATCGGTTGCAAGCAAAATGTATAAGTAAAAAGAGGTGGGCTGTGACAAACGTGCCTTCTTAAGTATCCCTTTCACAGTGATACTTTGCACACATACAAGCCTCCAATGGAAGTTTTGCAAACATTCATGAGTTGTTATTATTATAGCTGTTGCCATCATACTTTGTTTGCTTCCCTTGATCCCGTAACAGTGAAGCAAACAGAAAGGAATTACTGTAGACAGTAATTTTCAAGGATTCATTTTGAGCAACAAATCCTCAGTTCCTTCTGCTTTGCTGCTGAGCTTGCAAATACTTACCGACAATCTCTGTTGTTCATCACAGGGGAAAAATTTTAAAGCAAATGAACATCAAAGAAGTAGTGAGAGGAGAAGGATTGGCAGTTTCCACATTAGACTACCCTACGTTAAAAAAAAAAAAAGTTGTTTTATCTCTGAATGGATGGGACTTACTCATCTCTCCACAGCTGCCTACTTTACACAGTCCTCCAGCTTGCCTGAGCACGCATGTTTTCTGAGTGGGAAATGTCCTGTCCTGTTATGTCAGCTCATTTTCTCCTGAAAAAGAAGAGCTAACAGCAAGTTGTTCTCTTGCAGAGCTGTGATTTTCTGAGCGATGATTTTCTACACTTAGCTGCTTCATTGCACACTGAACACTTGCCATTTCTAAAAGAATGGAAATCTTCCTAGTAGTTGAAACAGATTAATTGCAATTAATTAATACAACAAATGCTTACAGGCATTGCCTATTAAGTCATTATTTGCATAGCAACCTGTTGGTCTTGTGATTTTATTCCTCCATCCATGCCAGTTCTCTATTGCTCCCATGGATCACGATCATTTACCCACAAGCAATAGACAAATACGGGCATTGTCCTGTTTTCAGGTGGTTTTTTTCCCTCCATCAGAGTGGTTGTGGTGTGCTTTGTCTGTAAAGGACACCCGAGCCACCTAGGGAGCTGAAGGTAAGGAACCTTCCCCGGGGGAAGTTCAGTGAAGGAGTGAGGAAGAGGTTTTTCTGGCCAACGTGAGAGCCCTAGGGGCTCACTAGTTCTCCGTGGTTCATGGGACACATAGAGACCTGGCAGGAGTCTCATGAGCCAGCTTGAGTAACATCTTGAGTGTATAATGGTGAGTTTTGAGTGTATAACAAAATGAGGAAGAAAATTCCTAATTAGCTTACCTTGAAAAAGTGTGAAAATACCAGTCTTTCTTGCCATCATATTTTTTAAAAAAAAACCCCAAAATGTTCTATTTGCTTTATAATTAATAGGCATTTTTTGGCTGTCAGTGTCAAAAGTGTATGCCATGTGCAGGTCTCAGGCCCCAGTTTAGAAGAACACAGGGACAAGCACTGCAGTTCTTCTAGCTTCAGTGAAATGAGTTCTCAAAATTAAATGCATGCTAGAGATTTGGGGGTTTAAGCACTTCTATACAGTGAGGTCTCTGCTTAAGTATTTTCCTGAGCTGAGGCCTGGGACACATGTGGACTCAGACTTGCAAGTAAGGCAAGGACACCCAGTAGAGTACAAGCATGACTTAGAATGTGTTCCCTCAAAGACACTTGGAACGGATACTTGCGCCTGCAGTGAAGATTGTCTGATGCTTCCCAGGGAGAAAATGGGGGCAGAGTAAGTGGGAACAGATGTGAGGATGGAGCGAGAAGCCAGGGAGAACAAGAACAGCAGAGATTTCAAAAAAGAAAATACATTTTTCTTCTGTGATTGAACAGTGCTTTCCCAACTTTCATCTTTCATTTGCTGTCTAACAAATAGCTTTGAAATGAACCCAGTAAAGATCTGTCTAATCTCCCTCCTGTGGCTGGGCATAGACAATAGTCTTCTACTGTGTCACCAAACGCTCAAGCAGATTAGGACAATCATAGGCTGTGCTGTGGATCTAAGTTTTTAGGACCTGATGACTACTCGTGAAATTTTCCAGTACTCTCTCCCTCATTTTTTTTCATTCATGGAATTGCATGTAAAAACTACATTATTTAGCTTGCAAGGCAAGCACTACAAGTAACAGAATATCAGAACTAAGTTGTCTGTGTTACATTAATTTGTCTCTTCCTTCTGTGTCCGTGACATTTACATGATTTTTTCCCACAGGGCCCTTAACTGTGTAGGACGGGCTGCATGCTCAGAACAAATCGAGTTTCTGTCAGTCTCATCTCTGGGAAAATGCAGAGGATGGACCCAAAACTACAGTCCGAGCCACTGAAAGATTGCAGGTTGCTGTAGTAGTTCTGTTAAAATCCAGCTACAAGAGAAATTAATATGTGCTAGAAGTAAAAGCAATCAAATGCTTACTGTTTCTCATCTTCCTTCTCTTCTTGAAACCTATAAAACAATGTGGTTTTGCTTGTGCTTTTTGAACCAGGCAGATGGTGAATTCCCAAGTGGATTGTGTGTTGCCTGAACCCTCTGCTGTTTGATTTCGCTGGTAATTAAGATCTTGAGTAAATTACATGGAAAATTTGTGCTGACTGGTTCCTCTTATGGCTTGGGTAGCCCAGGTGGATCAAGCAGCAGAGAAGAGGTAGGGGCTTCCAGTCAGATAAGAACCATCAAAGCCTATGGAGGTTGGCACTGGTACTTGCTGGTTCTCTACAGACAGCACATGAAAAGCAGAGCCCTTCAGGTGCTCGTTTCCAATAACTTGTTTCAAAACCTCAACAGGAACTATGTGAAAGCTTTAATTTTTATTCATGACCTCTCTGGGCCAGTGGGGCCAAGTAGGTTTAAGTAGGTGATATTCAAAAGATTCCATTTAGTCTTCCCTGTTGGAGATACAAGAAGACATGGTTATCTCAGAAAGGATCAAATGCCATAGCAGCCGTTCTTTAGCGGTTCCTGAATGGAGACCCGAGTGCCACCCGAGATTCCTTGGAGAGAGGATTTGCATGCCTAAATGCAAATGCTTCTCATAGTCAAGAAGAGAGTCTGGCTTTGGGGCCCCAGGTTTCAAACTTGTTGTGGCAGACTTTCCTTGACTCATTTGATTCCTTCTTCTCGAAAGCTGGAGAAAAAGCATGGTCAACAGAGTTGAGCTGACGACTAGAGCTTTTTGTTTCTGCTGGAGTACTTCTACATCCCTGTGTAAGATAATTCTGACTAAAGTATTCATCTTAAGGACTTTCAAATATATCCCTAGCTCCCAGCGAGATGCCATGAACCAACAGTCCAAGAAGAAAAGGTCTCCCTAGGAAAAAATGAAGAGAGGGATGTGAAGGATAATTGGTTTTACTGGCTGAGGTAAACCATAGTTGCAATATGCATGACCTTCAGTGCTTTTTCTGGGGAACATAGCCAAAATCTGTTAAACTCAGTTAACGGTGGAAACTTGTGGCAAAGAGATGTTCTTACAGGTTTGCTAAACCTTCCCCATTGTAGAAGTTCATCTCACCAGATGAAAGCCTTCTTTAAATTAATCAGATTACTTTAGCTTTTAAAGCATACACTAAATTATTGTTTAGAGTGGGCAAATAAGACCTTGATGTTGCTTTGTCTTGTCATGCAAGGTCTTTGAGGCCTCGTCCACACTCAACAGTAAATTCATATTCACCCTTGGGGTGATCTGGCCCACCAGAGAGAGGAGAGCAGGAGGGGCAGTGCCACTGCTGCCCTGCAATAGCAGAGGAGCTGCTGACAAGGTTTGGCTGTACAGCTTTAGCTCTGCTATAAAGATGTTTTATTAAAGCACTTTTAAAAGTAAATATAGATGTTTGTCTTTTTGTATGCTCTTCTCGATAGCGGATGTAACTACATTTCATGCAAAAGGTGAACAAGGAGAGTTTTTTTCCAAGACAAAAATGCTGAAGTGGTGACTCTCTACTTGAATACAGACATAAGGAAAGGCTGAAGCAGAAGATGTGTCCTCCTTTATCCTTTTTGGCATTGCCCTGGAAACCTTGTTCTCCACCTAAAGAGAGTTCACATAAAGTGCGAGAGCTCCCCTGAAGACTGTGGAATTTAGCTTTATTTATCTGAGCCCCTATTTTTGCTGGTGTAGGTTATCCCAGGATATTCAGTGGATAGGAGGCTAGAAAGTTGGTGCAATGATGGCTGGCTCAGAGATAGGCCTCAGCATTCATATAGGAAAACCAGACGTTTTTCATATTGTGCATAAACTATCTACTCCTCTTTTCCTCTCAGACCATTTGTTTCCTGCTGCCAGTAAAGCACATCAGCATATCTTATAAAAAAGTTGTTACCAGAATTATCTGCACTGAGTAGCAGTTTCACGGGTCTTTTACTCTCCTCTCTTGACCTGCCTGTGCTGGATTCCTTTCTTCCACTATTACTAGTTTTTCTTACTTGTAAAAAACCCCACATAACTTCTCTATACACATCTAGTATGCAAATCGGCATATGAGGGAAAACTTGGTCTTTAGAGAGGGAAAACTTGGTCTGAGGCAAAAGCAAGTGCACCCAAGATACTTGCACTTTTAACCTGCTTTCATGCAGAAATGCGTATTATCATCATTCTACCTGTGGTCCTCTGTAACTTTTGAATTTGCTGAATAATTTCAGTCTTTGATGAAGGAAACTTGACATTAATTTCTTCTGTGTTTAGAGAAAATTAGTAGCTGAGCAGAGTTCAGGTGCCTGACTTATTTTTATGCTGAGGGAAAGACTTCATTATGAGCAAAATATTATTACTGGACATCAGAAAATTTGCATGGGAGAGAAAAGGAGCCGATAGATGCCTCAACCACAGGAAAAGTTTCAATCAGAGTTTGCATCTTATTAGACACAGGATAATTCAATGACAAGACACAAAGCCACAGGAAACTGGACTTCATTTTCTGTAGCTACTTGTTTTCTTAAGTCGGAATGTCTGGGGTTTTCCTCCCTCTTCACTTTCAGAGAATTATTACTGCGCTGTGATCCTTTGAACTTACAGCATCTTTATGTTTTAACTCTAGTTTCCATTCTATTAGCTTGTAATACCCCATCAATGTAAAAGTTAATTGCGTAAAATGTGGATAGTAAGTCTGAGTATTAAAAATGTATTTGTGAAGTCTGTCTGCTGATTAACTGCCGAGTTTCACTATGTTTAAAAATCGTAAGTAGAAGTAGTTTTCCAAAGACCGATTTAATTTTCCAGACAATAATGTGTGTGCAACTTATTTATAGTAGATGCTATGGTTATGATTACATCAAGATTTCACTATAGGTCTCAGCTTACAATTCCTTGAGAAAAAAATTACACTTTTGAGTTAAATTTTCTGTATCTGTTTAAAGCCCTAAGGATTAATTTACTTTCGAGGCATTGTTATTGTTTATTAGATTATTTACTTGGTTATTATATTATTTATTTAGTGAGATCAGTTTTCAGTGTTGGCTTATGTACGGTGGAAGTGTCATTGTGAAAGCAGAAACAAATGAGATGAGATTAAATGCTATTTGTATATATTTCTTCATTTCGGTGTCTGTGTGATTTCCAAAAAGAGGCAAGAAGGAAAAGGGTAAGACTTCTTTCCAGGCTACTACCTGTAGGAATTACTCGATTTACTATCTTCTTTTTTTAATTCCTTGTAGCCAGTAGGTTGGTGCACGGCATGCTTCTTTTTATGGTAAATCCAATTAATTCCAGTTCAAATCACTATTCAGTTCAGTACTGCCATTTAACACTTAAATAACAAGTTCCTAGCTGTCCCCAAAGGAAGCAATGTAGTTAAATTAAGCTGTCCCTGGTCTGAAGAGTTATTGTGAAATAATGAATATTCCATAATCAGGAAATGGCAGAGTGGAGCAGGCAAGTACTGAAGCCTCATGAAGGTTTGGAATTAGCATCTGTATAAAAATCTAATTAATGTTTCCTTTCTAAATTAATTTTCCATCTAATTGGCCAAGTTTTGATTTGGAACTGGAAATTAATTCAAAAATGTTTCCTCTTACAAGACTACTCTAAACAAAGTGTTTGTATTCTGTCATTATATTCCCTGTTTCGTGCTTTCCTCCTTCAAGGGTTTTTAGCCACAGTCACTGTGTTGAAATAGCTTCACCTGGGTAAATTTTCAGTTCAAACAAAATTGTAAACTGGACTGTATTTTGGGTCAATGTAACTCAGATAAAGTAAACGGTGCCCTGTGCTCAGTGTCAGTGCTACGCGTCTACATGAAGGATTTAGACCGGGGGAGTTAAGCACCCTGCCCACCACACAGACAGAGCCACGGTTGGACTCTCAGCTTTGGTGAACCATAAACCAGGGACAACCTTGTTTAACATATCACTGAATCTGATTGATATGTTAATATCATCCAAGTTCAAAGCAACACGTCCTGGCAAGATAAATACTATTTTTTTCTTGTAATTTACCATTTCCTTCTTCCGTAAATCCAGCAGACAAAATAACAATGGACAGGGGGAAGGGGGCTGGGTCGCACCGATCGTTTTAAAAACTAAGAATGCTTTGGCAAAGTCTCTCTAACCTGTTACTGTAAACATCAGCAGTCCTGTCACTGTCTCGGCCCGTATAAATACATTCGTGGCGCCCCACCTAAATCAGTGAAATATGTACATAGTTCAGACATACAAGTTAAATCCCAGGCAGCAACAATAAAGAGTAGGAACCCGAGGTCTTTTCCCAGGTTTTATCTTTTGCAGGCATCAGTGCTGAGAGCGTAGTAATGCAGTCACTAAATCCTTCTCAGCCCGAATCCTGCTTCCTCTGTTTGTGTGGCACTTCCTCCAAGTGTTGTGGCTGGGGCAGCAGAGCTGGGCCAAGCACAATAGTCCTGGGCTGAGATTGTTGTCACCTGTCCTTTTCTGTCTCTTGGTTTTCAACCTACTACACCTAGGCTTGGATAAGAAAGTTCGTGGGCAACAGCTCCTTTAAAAAAAAAAAAAAAAAAGATAAATTGCATTTACTTGACGTTTAAGAACAAAGTCCTGCTCCGTGCAGTCAGGCCGTGCGCTTTCCACCATTGAAATCAGACTTCTCCTCCAAAGTCTGCGTTGCCTGAGACACGGCTGACTTATGCCGTGCTGCTCGGGAAACCCTGTGGTCATTTGTTGCTAATTGTATCAGTGGCTATTTTAGAACTGTGGGAGAGAAGTGTTTAAAATGAAGTCCTTCGTGACTTCAAAGGCACGGCTGGCGCGATTAAGGATTAGCACACATTTAAAGCCTCCTCCTTGAACTATAGTGGCAGTGTGAGGGATGAGAACTGGGATGAGAAACCAGGCTGAAGCCCAGACCTCTTGGGCTGCTTGAGGGGGCTGCAACATAGCTCTTACTCAGCCAGAAGATATTTTGCACTGATAGATTTCCAGCTGATTAGGCGACAGGAAAAATTTAGTCAACACTTTGTCAGAGCACCCACTTATGCTTTGTTGAAAGGCATTACAAATAATTTGAGGGCTCCACAGCACTGCTCAAGTCTCTCGCTGTCCAGTTTTCACCTGGATTTTTGGAACATAAGGAGAGAGCACTAGGTGATCGGGATGATGGATTCACAGGCCTGAATAAGTTGTAAAGTGGTGTGAGGTGCCAAAGTGGCACTTTGGACAATATTAAGGGCTGGGCTTAATCACACAGCAGTACGTTCCCAGGTCCCACCTGTGGACAATTCTGCAGGTACACGAAGTGGCATCAGCCACTCCCAGGCAGGGCTGCTCTGTTCTGCACCAGGTGAGGCTCTCCCGGCCCCAGCCAGGACTGGCCCCATCACAATAGCTCTATTAGTTGGTGTGAGAGGTCACAAGGGTGCGGGATAACTCTGCTAACATCCATGCTTGGGAAGGCGTGCAGGTGTCTCGCAGTATTGGCTGGCTAGGCTCCCCTGGGCACCAACAGCCCCACCATGCCACCGTCCTCACCCCGGCTCAGGCCAAGTGCCTGTGTAGGGGATCTTCGTTAGAAGGAGAACGGTGGAGGAGGCAGGGTCCCTACAGCACTTCCAGGATCTCCTCTTGCCGTGGGCTGGCACTAAGGAAACAGGAAAGGGTGCCCTTTGCACTTGGTACAGGGGTGCTGCCGAAGCACTGCTGACAGCTGAGCTGGTGGTATCTCCTGAGCTTTTATGGGCTCTTATTTCAGACACGGAAAAGGGTGGGGGATTTGGATTTACCAGCTGTGTCCCGGGCTGAACCCAGAGTAGGCGCCCAGAGTACTGACCTCATCCACTTGCTTGGGAGAAGGATGCTCTTTACCAGGGGGCCTGGGTGACAGCACTGCTCAGTGATCATCCTTATTAATGCTTAGATGACTGCTTGTGTTCTTTACAGTGGGAGGGGGCATGGTTCCTTCTTGGAGAGAAATGCTGGCAATTTATACTGCTTGGAGAAAATGTAAATGATTACAAATTTCCATCCTGCCATCCAAGAAAGCCAGCATCATTTTATACATTTGTTTTGGTGCATTATAATTATAATCACTTTTCTGGAACATTATTGGAAAAGTTATTGTTCTTTCTAAAATGTTAAGTCAGTTTAATGACTAAAAATTTAGTAAGGGTCTTGTTGTTCTCGTTATTCATTTATTATCCAATTACTTCACAAAATTGGATCTGAAAATGTGAAATCTATTTTTATGGAATAACAAATGCTACAATTAAGTTTTAAAGAGTAGGTTGTTTTTAAATTTCTGTAGAGCATATTAAAACTGAATTTAAAATATTAAAAATGGAATCTGAAAATGAACAACAGCATTAGAAGGGAATGAAAACAGAGAAAAAGGGAATGACAACAAGTTAATAAAATTGTTGATAGTACATGTGCAGGGAAACATTAACCCTCTCACCACTGCAGTTGAAAACGTTCATTGTCCTCACCTTCCCAGAGAGATGACGTGGCCCCTTAGCTATATCTAACTCATCTCTTGCTTGCAGTTACCCGCTTGAGGACTGTATGACACTCTGTGGAATTAAATGAGCCCAGGTCTGGTTCTGATCCGTGCAACTGTAGAACTGAAGAAACTATTGTCGTCAGTGGAGATGTGCTGGTGACGATCTGAGTTTAGTGCATGTAATCACTACTTTGAAATGTAATCTACTGTACAGTTACTTGCCTTTCTTTGATACATGCAATAAACATCTAGTTAAATGGATCCAATTCTATATACAGAAAAAATCTTGTTGAATTGCCAGTCTGTAAGAAATTAAATAAATAAACAAACCGATATTTCTATGATGAAGTGGAGTCAGTTGCTTTTTTCTGAAGTGACTGGGAACCAAAGTCAAGATCCTGCTGCGAGAAGCTTGGTGTCTTTTGCGTCTTGTGCAACAAGACTTGACCTGTTGGGCTCAATCAGCCACTATATCTTTTGCAGCTGAGAACTCTGTCATCTTGTTAATCGAAGTAGAAAACGGCACTAAGAAACCTGATATGGAAAGCATAGTACTCAGTTTTAATAATCTGAAATCTCTGCTATGTATCTGAGCAAATCATTTGGGAAAACTCATTTGTTAAGATTGACATCTCCCTACTAGGATATTTTTGTGAAAAGGTGGAGTATATTTTTCCATCATTTGAAGTATTTGTTGAACTTCTTAACGAAACTGCCTGCTTAATAGTCCCATATTCAATAGTGAAACTCTGCATGCAATCAATGTCAGTGAATTATGTAAGTTAGGTTGGTAGAAGGCATACAAAAACCACAAAAGAAAGCATGGCTTTTGAACCATGAATTTTAGCTGATAGTCCATGCCCCTTGTTTACCAGCAGCATGTTCAAATTTAATACTCGTTTTTCACAGTATTCAGAAAAGGAGACAAAAGAAGGTAGTATTATTAGAAATGAAGACATAGCTGTGAAAATATTTGAAATTAATTTTGACTTTGGATTCAAATATGAGCATCTTTCTGGGCCCGTTCTTGTAACAGGATTTCTAAGACTTCACGTAATAGTTCAAATTAAGGGAGTTAAACTCACTGATGAGCCGGTTCACAGCCTTACATTCTTTAAATATTTAGACTGAAGGGCAAGGTGATTTCTTTCTGCATATGATTATGTTTATTAAATCTTTTAAAATTAATAGAAATTCATGGTCACAAAGAGGAGTACCCAGATTTGCATTTGTGTAAGTTTGCAAGTCCTTTTTATTCCAAATGCATTGCTTCTACATTTAAAATGCATTTTAGTAACACTTTATTTTCTCTCAAGTATTACTGGCACGTGAATGAATGCAAAACTGCTTCTAAGCTAAATGTTTGTGATTAAGTCCATGTCTAGCTGAAAGCTGCTTTGCCGTACATAATATATGATAAATCTTTATTGTTTCATGCAGCTGAGTAATTGTATGCCAAAAAAAAGTGACCCTATCTTCTGCAGAGGCCACCAACACTGTAACATTGTCCACATGAACAAAAACTTTCCATTGGCACGTTGGTATCTCATTCTCTCAGCATATGGGCATGTAAACTTAGACATTTCCTAACAGACTAGGACATAAAGAGTCACAAGGAAAAAAGGACAAGGAACTGAAGAGAAGATCTTGTTTTGTGTCTCATTATGATTTCTCTATTAAAAGGATGCCTTGTACACTGATTTATGAAAAACTACTGCCAGCTAATAAATTTGCAATAGCATACAACGTTGTGACAGAACTAGCTATAAATAGGGTAGGTAGATCTTTTTGTTCAAAATTCTGAGCTCAATCCAAAGTTAAAACATAATTTATCCCTTCTCTCTACAGCTGTTTTCACATCCTTCTGGTAAACTACACGAAAAATGTGCCATTCTGTGACCTTTAGCTGCTTTTCCCTGGTATTTCCTCTTGTCTCTTGGTGAAAATGGAGGATAATGTTTTGCAGTCTGTGTTCAGAAGGACAACTTGCTTCTAGTTCCTCTTATCCCAAACCTCCTCTCTCCCTGATTAGAAAGACTTGGTGAAATAATGATCCAAATGAGCCTGTATGTAAGGGATCACTGAAAAATTATAAAAAAGCCACAGAAAGGATGTAGAGAACAAGAGAGGAATTAGCGAAGGGTCTGAAATCCCTTTACTCACCCTGGGTGAATCCAGAAATGTCACTGTATATTGGTTATTGGAATAACCTCAGTTTCCAGTAGTGCTAAACACAAGTTGCTCTCCTTTACTTATGGGCCTTAAACCATGCCTGGACCGGGGAGGCTAGGTTACCCACTCTCAGCTTATCGTATTGAGTTTCCCATATTTCCTTGCTGGGCAGATGCCCAATATTCTCCTAGATAATGAGTTCTATGGCTTTCTTTCAAAAACAATGCCACAAAACATCCCACAATCCCCTGGCATCACATGGGAAGAAATAGCTTCAAATTATTCAACTCTGTTTTCCTTAGCACTTTATCAGTTGACTTTGCTGGTTTGCTGCAACTCTATGAAATAGCTGTCAAAATGCTAGTAAGTACCTGTACCTGTAAAAACCTCTTTCATCAGCTCTTTGTCCATCCCACTAGAAGAACAGAAATTGGCTAGCAATGCAGCTTGTACTGCCTTGCACACCAATAACGAGTGTGTTTAGTATACAAACCTCGGTGCCTGAAAACAGTCTGACCTTGTGAACAAAAATAAAGTTTCCATTGCTCTGAGATCCCCAAGTGCCACCTCAAGGGCACAGACTTGTTTCCTGCATTCCCACTAGCCCTTCTCACTAATGCAGTTTTCCACCCACTGACAGCATTCACTCAGGACAGACAGTGTAATGCAGCTTTATACAAACTTATTCAGACTTCTGCAAACTGCTCTCAGTTACCACAGCTCAAATATTTTTCCCTAGAAACTTTCTATCCCTTGGTGCTTTCAAAAAACGTTGAATTTGGGCATGTTAAAACCTTCTGTCAGCTGGGATGTCTGCCTTATCCTCAGCCTGAGCTCTTGTGTCAGATGATCCTGCATAACCTACTGGACTTGCCCATTATCCTTCTCCTTTCCATTCTTTCCCACCTCCTAAATTGATCCCCCCGAAACATAACACACAGCACCATGACCTTCAAGGTTTTCTCTCGTGACCTGTTCATAACTCTGTACTCGGGAAAGATCTCTCTCCCATCCACGTTGCACAAAATGCAATTGTCTATCGCTTGTTATGGCGTCCTGGATATAAGGATTTTCCTCATCTCACAGCTAACTCCAAAGTGCTCAGAAGGACTATGGGCAAGATAACTAGGGTGCTCAGAATGTGAGGACAGGACACCCCTAAATACCATGAAAAGAAGTACCTGGAAATTTTTAATAGTAACTTTAAATACGTTGCCTACCTAATACTATCATAAACTTTTAACAACCAGCTGCAATAGCTAGGACAACCCCATCTAAAACCAAATGCGGGAAACATCCAATTTGTTGCTGCCTTTCATGCAGAATCACAAACTTCTAAAGTCTGAAGGAAAGAAATGGCTATAATATAGTCTGTCCTGTGGTTGGTTTCTTCACTCCAACCTGTTTTTGGAAAAAATCCATGGCACAGTTGAAATTGATCATCTGCCAGAAATTTTAGGACACTTTTCCATGTCCCCTACTTGTAAACTTAATCCTGCCTATCCGTGAGGCTGTATTGCATTTTTTTACCTTGATAATTCATTGGGAAACCTGTAGCTGGAAGCAAGAACCTCAGGTTCTTCCGTATCAGAGTCCTTCAGATGCTCACCACCTCAGGGGTCTCCACTCCCACAACAGCAGAGAGGTTTTGTGTTTGTCTTGCTGTGAACTGAAGATTGAGTAGAAGCGCACATCATATTTGTTCGAGAACTAGGATTACGTGAGCATTGTTGTTCCTCAGTTTGATCTTGGGATGATTGCAGTAGTTGGTTGAAGGCATGGTTTGACCTGAAACAGTAGGACAGGTGTAAGGTTTCTTTGCTGGACAGAGCCTCTGGCTTCTAACAAGGTTGAGATGATGATCTCATCTCAGTGGGAACCCTAATTTGGCTGTTTGCATTGCCCCTCCTTGCTCTCCTCCTTGTCATGAACCTTCTGGGAACCAAATGTGTTAGTCATGTCTAACCTTGCTGGTCAACATATTCAAAATTTATGTGGATGGGATACAGGCTATGTACAGAGCAGGTGAACTTGTCTTGAAAATGAGGTTAAACTGCTTATTTTGGGCCACTTTCCTAATGCATTTTGCACATCAGTCATCCTGCGTGGCGTCTGTTAGGTTACACCTACGTTAGTAAGCTGAGCAGAGTCTGGGCAGAAGTGTGGCACTGGCACATGCTTGCTGGTGTTCAGCTGGTACCATAGTCCCTGTGAGGTTTTGGCCATGACGGTTGCACAGACAACACGCAGGCATCATTCAGGGGCATGGGCCAAGAACATTCCCATCAGAGGATCTGTGGGCAAGGCCACACTTCCCTGAAATGAGATGTGAGTGTGAGGAGCAAAGACACTTTGACCGAAAGCCCCGGCCAGACAATAGCTGTGGGCCTACTTTATTGGCTGGTAAAGATGCAGCCTTAAGTCCTCACGCTGCTGGAGATCCAATAAAACCCCTTATCACTTACAGCCGAAGAAAAATCCACAAACTCTCAGCTAAGCTTCCTTTTGGCTTTGCATTTTTCTTGCCTCTGCTAGGGGTAAAACTGTATTTCTGCCCCTTCTCAAGATCTGTTTGAAGCCCAACGTGAAGGACATACCTGCAAACCCAGATCTCCCCAGACTAGAGACTCAGTTTCGCTGTGTCCGTACTGCAAAATGGTTTCTGACACTGCAAGCTTAACCACAGCGCAGCACAGAACTTCTCATCAGCTGCAGCTCCCTTCATTCCTAATCCTTCCCCAAGTTCTAGCACCACCTCAAGCTCTGCTTCTTCATTCAAGTTACCCTTTGGTCTGGGGGTCCAAACCAAGACGAAATTTGTTGCAGCAGTCAATAAAGCAGCTGAGTGCTGTCGGAGGTCCCTCTGTCTTTTCAGAATAACTTTCGTATCACAGTGTATTTAAACTCCCTGGAGTAACTGGATCTGCTCCAGTCTCACCATCACCTAGACAAGAAGTAGAAGACAACTCTCTTTCTCATACACACATTTTAGTTTCTGTAGTATTACTCAGTCCTCGATGAAACAATTTTCCCATATTGTTCAGCAGGTTTGTTTTCATCCAACAAACAAGAGGGAAGGGGTATAAACACACTCTGTTAGTCAAATGGTCGAAATGGAAACAAAACATCACTTAGCTCCAAAAAATGCACTATGATTCAAGAAACCCCTGGCCCAGGCTTGACCAGGACTATGCTTTTAAAGCAAACTGAAGACAGCGTGCTCTATTTTGCTATAAAACATGCCCTGGTCAGGGAGGCACTAACTAAGAAAGATTTACTCTGTCTTACCCTGGCGTTGTCTCTCATTAACATATTAAAGACAATTCTTGTTCGGACAAACCAGTGAACGTGGACAGCAATCATTCCCTTCATCTGTCATCCAAATTGCTTAACCTCTTGCCACTAAAGCATGAAAAAAATCCAGTGCAGACCTCTTTTTGATCCAGGTAATGCCTCTAAGAACTCTCAGCAACAGTAATGGAGGCAAAAAATGTGGAGTTCATTGTCTGAAATGAGTGAATGAAATCTGCTGAAGGGAATGATATTTATTCTCCCCTAGGTATGGATTCAGAGGAAGTGTCAGTAGCAAGGAAGTCACATGAGACAGTAAATAAAGACCTACCAAGGGTGATTGAAGCACAGAGAAGGTACCCGAGGAACAAAACAAATCTTTGCCTCTGTGATGGCTTAACCCCAGCAAGCAACTAAGTGCCACCCAGCCACTTGCTCACTCCTCTCACAGGGGGATAGGGGAGACAATCGGAAGAGTAAAAGTGAGAAAACTCATGGGTTGAGATAAAGACGGTTTAATACATAAATCAAAAGCCGTGTGCGCAAGCAAAGCAAACCAAGGAATTCGTTCACTATTTCCAGCCAGCAGGCAGGTGTTCAGCCGTCTCCAGGAAAGCAGGGCTCCATCACACGTAAAGGTTACTTGGAAAGACAAACGCCATCACTCCGAATGTCCGCCCCTTCCTTCTTCTTCCTCCAGTTTTATATGTCGAGAATGATGTCCTAGGGTATGGAATATCCCTTTGGTCAGCTGGGGTCAGCTGTCCCAGCTGTGCCCCCTCCCAACTTCTGGTGCATCCCCAGCCTACTCACTGGTAGGATCTTGTGAGAAGCAGAAAAGAAACTCTGTGTAAGCACTGCTCAGCAATAACAAAAACATCCCTGTGTTATCAACACTGTACTCAGCACAACTGCAAAACACAGCCCCATACCAGCTACTGTGAAGAAAATTAATTCTATTCCAACAAAAATCAGCACAACCTCTTTTAAGACTTCTAGAAATATTATCAACTAAAATAACATTTGACTTTTGTCTGTAGTATCATTATTTATTCTCAGAAACTGAGTCAGAGTCAACGCATTTAGTTTCAAATAAACAAATATGAAGGAAGTTGTAGTCCCAGTTCTGTAGTATTTGCAGAAAAATAGTTATGAATACCCCTGCTTTCCTAGCAGAACAGTAGGTGGCTTTGAAAAATGGTAAATTACTGTCCACGTAGTCTTAAAATCACTCTAGAGGTGCGGCTGTTGAGCAGCCTAATACCCAGCTTGACCTTTGTCATCCTCTGACAATACCGCTTTGCATTATCAATTGTGTTTACAATACACACGTTGTTTTGTTCATGCTTAGAGGTTTTGTAAGCTATGGTGATGATGCTATGATGATGACAAACATCAGGAAGAAGTACGCATATGCACGCTATCTACTGGGCAACTATACGGCCGGGTGATAATTAGAAGGTACCTCTTCTACACTTTCTGTGTTAAAGATAACATAAAGTAAGCTGTTGATTGTTGACACTTTTGGATTTTGGATCTCTGGGAGATGACTTGAACACTGAGAAAAACATTGTGGGACTCAATTATTTTCCATTTTGACTGACTACTAGTAATTCCCATGGGTTTCCTATAGTGGTTTTTATGCTATTCTTAAGTAGAAGTGGGTTTGCCTCAACTGCTGTTTGCTGACAGTAAGTGTAGCTGGAGGTGGCCCCAGTAACCCAGCTTACTGAATAAAAATCTAGGTGAGATTCTTATAGAAGTACAGACCGAAAGGCAGAGAAACTCAACCTGTGAAGAATATAAACAACAGCCACTGAACCTTCCGAAATGCACAGCTATCAGTCAATATATTACACTCTTTGTTCTTGAGGTTCTAGTTCTTCATAGTCACCAGAACAGACAGATGTCCATTCTCAACAGACATAGGACAAGCTGCTTTTAAGTGCTATTATTTTTGGCTGTACGGAGCTCAGTTAATTAATTGGCAGGTTTTTATGGTAATCTAGCTAGCAGTCTCTATTTCAATGACACAACCATCCCTGATGATTAAAAAACCAGCTGCTTCATACTGAAGTAGAGAAGAGTTGGAATGAATCACCTTCTCCTTTCTTAACACAGTTAATGGATTTGAATGAATAATAGTGCTTTTTTTTTTTCCTCTGCAATATGCTATTACCCAACTTACTGCTTTTTGCTTATTCAGCATTTCCATAGTGAGAGAGGTTGGAGACATCACTAGTGCGTTTCATGTAATAATTCTCCCAGGTGGGAGTCAGTTATATGATGTTTTAAATTACCGATTTAGTAATTTATGTAATCCTCAACTACATACATCTCTGTTTACACTAGCACTAAAATTGACTCTGTCTTGCTCAGAAGATAAGGGAAGGACAAGAAAGCTTCTTACCTTTAGGTCCTTAGGTGAATGCCCTGCTCTAAAATGCACTGATGTCACTGGAAAACTCCCATTGGCCTCAGCTGGTGTTTGGAGCCTCTTGGATGGCTGAAATACAGAAGCTGCACATTAAATTGACTTGAGGACTGATTGACTTCAAGACCGTATCTTTTGTCTCTACACATACATTTCCAAAATGGACCAATATACATTTGCCTTGACCTTTGTCTTTGGAAGGACAGCTTTAGAGACCAAAGTCGTGATGTTGTGAGGGGATTTACTAATGATATCTTCTCCATCTGCAGACAATCCTGATATCGAAATCATACCGAAAGATGGGCCCCAAGCAACTTATTTTGTTCAATCTGTGTCCTGCCAAAGGAAACAGGATGAAGCATCTCCAGAGCATCTGAGGGCAAAACTTCCCTCTCCAAGTTTTCTTATCATGAGCCTGTTTCTGTTTAGGTGAGACTTATTTAAATACTAATATAGACTAACACCTAGCTGCAAATTCTAAGGTCAAGATTTGCAAAATTGGGCTGTAGCAAAAAGATGCTATACATGGAATAGACTCCTAAAATCAGTGGGGACCCATCTAGGTGCAAGGAGCTACCTCACAACTGGTGGTGTAGTGAGGAAAAGTGCATTTTGAATACATAGGTATTTTTCAGTGTATCCAATGGGAAGAACACCTTCCTGTCTTCCTTACTTCCTTAGAAAGCTTGTTTTACATTCTAGACTGCGGACCCCCCTCAACTCCCCAACAAGCATAACTTGTACTGCTCACGAGTTACATTTCAGGAAACATTACATTAAATAGAGCAAAGCAGCATGGTTGTGCAATCCACTTGATTGAATGCACAAGGATAGGAAGCCAAGCCAACCCCCTCCCACCCCGGTCTGAAACCCGCAGAGCAGACAGAACTCCCTCTTCATGCAGCGTCTCCAGATTCCCAGGCCTGGTTGAAAGCCTTCTTCAGATTTATGAGTAATGAGCCTGCTGGTGATTTCTAAGAAGCGAGCTTCCAAACAGAAGTGCTGATGGGCACTGCACTGTATCATGTAAGCTAGACAACACCTAGGCAGACTCTTAAAGGATGCTTTCATTGGGATGAGAAACTATACGGTGATTGAGGGCTCTGTTGTCACTCTCGCTTTGCACAGTATTTAACCTTCAGATGCTGTTAAATTTAGATTTTTTACAGTTTTTGTTTTGAAGAACTTGTCTGCAATCGCAGCAGAGACATGTATGAAGCATAGTGGTGAAGGTGCCAGTGAGACTGATTGATGCAAAAGTCTGGTTTTGAGGACGGGAGGAGGGAGAGCAAATTCCTTTCGTTGTGCTTAAAAGAAACAAATTTAAAAACAAGACCAGAAAGTTGAGTGGAAGCTGAGAAGTTGAATGCAAGCTCTGCCAAGATTTGAAAAGTTACAAGCTAATGCTGGTACTGCGTGTTTTCTTAATGATTGAGGAGTCAATCAGTTTTGTATATGGATCTCCCAGTACAGAGACAGCGTAAGTTAACAGTGTATTATAAAGTCAGTGAAGTGATTAAAAAAATAATTTGCTATCGGTATTTAACTGAAGAAGTAGAGAAAATAAAAGTCTTAAAGTATGTCTTTGCTGAAGCGTTCTTTGTCAAAAGTCTGTCTTAATTGAACTCCAGAAGCTGTCTGGCCAAGTTCTGCCTATCATAGTCTGGTTTTTATTTCTGAGTATGAGACTGAGATTTGGGTTGTGGCCCTACTACCTAGCTGCATCCTGCACTTGTATGTACGTGTGCATCTCTTGGCCATCTAACAAACCTGCCTGGACACACACTCTTAGAGCTTGCTCCTGTAAAATTTGTTTGTCTCAATGGGCTTTTACACTTCTACCTGCTTGGATGTTAAAGTAGCTCTCACAAAATCTTGCCCATCCAAAAGGAAATGAGACTTAAGGTTAAATAATCAGCAGTCTGACTCTTAATGTGAAGTAAGTTTAGGCCAAAATCTACTTTTTGAAAGCAGTTGAAACTCTGTCCAGATCTTGAGTACAGTTGAAGTACAGTTTAGCCCTATCTTTCAGAAGTAACAAATATGAAATGTAACAGGAAACTACAAATGGGGCTGCTTGTTATCCTTGTGAAAAAGTGAACAACAACAACAAAAAAAAGAAAATAACCCCCCAGGATTTTGTAAGAAAGGAACGTCTGTGAAGTAGGGAGATAAAAAATTGCTTCCAGAGAAGACATCTAGAAACTGAGATCTTCCTGCAGGCTTTCAGGACTGTGCCTAGTCTCCTGTCACCACTCTGGGAAACTCACTGTTGCTTTAACCCAAATTGCTGTGGCTGGTTTGGAGGAAGAGATGTTGGACCCCTTCCCCCCCCACTTTATTCCAGTGGAGCTGTAGCTCTGTTGTCTGCACACTTTCTAAGTGTGAGCTCACTGAAGCCATGACTCACATTTCCGTGGGGTCACCAGAGGGCTCCTGCTAGGTTGGCTTAATGGTGATGGCTTTGGCTTTGTGAACAGAAAGATGGACAAAATTAAGACAAAGAAAATCCTTTCCCTCTTCCTGTGGCTCAAGTGGCCAGATGACAGGACCTCTGGGTACACGTGCGTCTCGCAGGGTATCACTTCTCAGAGACAATCAGGTGGCTCTGACAAAGCTGAGATGTCTCAGTTTGGAGATACACCCCATGGAGATGCTAGCTGATGTCCAGGATTGCCCAGTTCCAGCAGCAGAAGCGTGGTGCAGGCTGACACCCTCTGCCTGTGCCCCTGGGCTCAGAGCAGGCACTGACGTGACCTGCATTTGCAGCAATTTCAGATTCCTCTGCAGGGCACTGCATTTTTTGGTCCAGTCCTGAGCCACACTTGTCCAAGCAGCACTAGAGCAGTTAACTTGAGATGTCAAAGCCACTATATTTTTAAGAAAAATGAATCAATTTTTATGCCAGACTTCAGGGACAGTTCCATTTTTGTGCTGCTGATGGAGTATTGGGGTTGCCTTCGGTATGCTTTATTCACAAGCCGGTCTGGAGACAATTTTTTTCTTCAAAGTATTTTTTTAAAATTAATTGTTTGTAGTTCAGATGAAGTTGTTCCTCCTCCAGGCTATACATCAGTGCCTCACTATGCACCAGTTACTCCCTTAATTTACAAGCTGTGGTAGTCATTGTGTGTTACTATGTTTTTAATTTATTTATCTGGGAAAGATCCACTCAGAGTCAGTGTCTTTCCTCCCTCGCTTCTCACTAAGATCCTGCTTTTTGTACAGATTACGACGGGAGTATAAAGCAGTCAAAGCGAGATGCCTGCTTTTTTGAAGCACTTGTTTTCCACTGAAAATTCGCCTAGAAGAGGGACTGAAGGAGTCATGTGAAACACCGCATTGCTGAACACACTTTTGCAGCTAGCACTTTTGCAGGAGCACTCTGTATTTAACTTCATGTCGGCTGATTTGATTTAACCCTGTGATTTCCGCAGAGTTTGATAGTCTCCATCTAACTTCTTTTGAATAGCTTTTCTCCATTTACGCTGCTCATATAGAGGTAATTTAATGTAAATTTTAATACCGCACCTCACAGCCGTGTTCTAAAATGGGCATAATTTCTAATGAAGACCCACTGCTGCCTGTTCTAAGATCAAGCCCAGGTTTCAAACAGCTTTGTGAAATCTTCTGTGTTAGTTGTTAGTATTAACGCAAACCCTGACTCCTTCTGAAACTTTTGGTGGCTGATTAATTCTGGAAGATTTTTTAAAAAGTTGTTAGGGTTATTTTTTTGTGCTGAAGAAAAGCAGCATTTCTGCTTGGAGGGGGTGACCCATGCCAGGACTCCTCATTTTCGTTCCAGGAGCACAATATGCCCTTTGATATGCACTTACTCGGCAGCGCATGAGGTAAAGCTGACCGACCTCTTGTTTTGTGCATAGGTAATTTATGCACTGCCTCTGGGAGCGCACAAATGACGGGACTTACATGTGTGAACTCTATTTGTGCGTGAGATCAAGTGCAAATTTAGAGCAGATGGCGTTTTGACTTGTAAGTTACAGAATTTATGACCAAGAGTAAAACAACAACAAGAAACCCCCCTGAAGTTATTTTCCCAAATATATTCTTGGGTACCTAAGGCCCTGATTTGCAAAAGTGAGGAGCAACCTACAGCTCCCCTGAAATTAAACAGGGTATACACAGGGTATATACATATATATTTGCATATACTGGATATATACAGGACATATATGTGGTGCTTAGTAGTTCTTGAAAAGCAGGCTGCTGGTTTGGATGTTAGTTATGGGCCTAACTCAGTGGCTTGCTTTAAAAAAGATGAGTAAGCTGCCTCCTAATACAAGCCATTTGGTTTGATTATCTTATCAGTGAGCTGATGTTGCTCATGTGAGAGTAGGGATCGACTGTGGAGCGAGGTGGGCACGGACACTTGCCCAAAGGGAACAGTGGGGAGCCCTGAGTGGCAAAGCGTGGAGGCAGCTGGAGGAAGGGACTGCCACAAGCGTCATTCTCCACCTGAAAAGGCTGTTGTACATGACGAGTCGGGCTTCGTGGTTCAGGGCTGCCCATTTCCACTGTAATTTTAGTCTGTACAGAGGCACAGCTCGTCTCTTCTTTTGAGACTTGTGTCTGCTCTGCTGAACTCCACTTGGCTGAGTGTTTGTTGGCGTAAGTGCAATCCTCTTCCCAGCCGCAAAACAATTCTGGACTATTTACACACACACATACACACACACACACATATATAAGTGAACACTCTCTGCTTCCAAAATCAGAGACGCAGACTGGTCAGTCTTAAAAGTTGTGGCTGCCACAGTCTAGATCAGTTCTTGTGTTGTACAACCTTGCCAAGCCCTTGTCTAGCCCTTGGCGTGTGCCGCTGCTGATGGTGGGGTGCAATCACTAACGCAGCATAGCAATATTGGTAAGAGACGTTAGCAGCCCTTAACTGGTACAGCTTCCCAGAAAAGGGTCTTCAGGGCTGCAGGTTGGTTTGTTCTTTCTTTGAAATTTTCTTCAACTTATTTGGTGACTGCCTCTGTAGGGCACAAATATTTTTATATCATAAGAAATACATGTACCTAGGGTGTATTCCCAAAGCCAGTGTTTAGAGAGCATGAGGAGTTTTAACTTCTCGACTCTTCCCTGTATCTTCTGATTCCTTCCTCTCTCTCTCGCATCTGTTCATAACTGGGCAAGGTGCTCTGCTGCTGCCTTTCCTTGGTGGGCTCTTGCACCATTAGGACCTGCTCACAAGTAGCGATGCAGCTGGCTGGGAGAGCTTTGTGAATCCCATTCCTCCTAAGCACTTTATGATTTCCCTCAGGCCTGTGAAAATGCTTCTTGGGAGAGACAACTTCATGGCATGCTGGGATGACCGTCCACTGAGGGAACCCTGTCATCATTATTGATGAGTCTTTATTTTAAAAAACCCGTCATAACAGCAGGAAAAAGATCTGGAACAAGGCAATCCTGCTTGTGTTGCCGACTCAAGGACATTTGTTATGTATAAACTTAAATTGGTACATAATAAAGTCTTTATAACTGAACACTGTGTGAACAAATACGTTTGGTATCCCTAAAGGCCAGTTTTTCCTTTGAGCTTGAATCCATCAGTCTTTTTGTTTGACTGCGGCCTCTCTCTATCAGCAACTAAGAAGATTTTGTGCTACTCTGAAACTAAACCACACATCTTAAAAACAAGCAGGCTTCTTTTTGCAGCACATAACATGACTCCTGGTTGGAGTAACCACTCACGGATGTGAGCAAAGGGTTCAGAAGGTTATGGGTATCGTACAAATGCTAAGGGAAAAGCAGGGTAATACCTTTTCTTCTTAGTCCATCCTTTTGTAAGTCCAACTCCCTAAGGCCATTTGAAAATCCCAGCCTGACATGAAGCTCAAGACACAACTAGCCAAAGTGTGATGATCCTTTTATCTCTGTGGCTCCCTCCCTTTGCCTGTAACACCCATTTGTTATATCTTGCATTAAATTACAGCAAGTACTTTGGACCAAGGCTGCGTCCTACTATGCACTGTTCTAGAAGAATTTTTTGCTTTAACGAAAGCACTACTGGCACTCTTAGCAGTGCTATGAGTACTTTGGAAAGATATCAGTCATCAGAAAGGATGCCCTTCCCAGAACTGACATGTGATTTTCACCTTTCTCCTGAGCACTTGGTTGACTCAGTGTTATAAATGATGCAATTCCTGGCTGTGGCTGCTAAGGCTGCCTTGTGTTCTCCTCCCTAGCTGCCTGCAGTGCTTAAATGGGGCTTCATTGTACTGTATGAAGTGCAAGTTCATGGTGAGGTGGGATGCTGCACTCACCATAAGCCTGTCAGTGCTTAAGAGAGATTTGGACAATGCTTTAACTTGGTCAGCCCTGAATTGGTCAAGCAGTTGGACTAGATGATTATTGTAGGTCCCTTCCAACTGAAATAGTCCAGTCTATTCTATTCTATACATGTGCAGGGAAAGCACAGCCTGCCTGCCCGTTGGGTGGCCTTGGCAGGAATACCCTGGTGTGGACCAGATCCTGGTGGGAGTGGGAAGGGAAAGGTGGTGATGGGATCCCCTCCTCCTTTGCTGGCTAAATATGAGGATATCCTCCTTGCTAGGACATTTCATGGAGTAGACCTGGGGCTTCAGCAAGGGCAAAGCATGAGCCCTCCTGCTGTGCCTTCTTTCCTGCAGCATGGCCACTGCTCACAGGTCCCTACATCTGTCCCTGGGTGTTCAGAGCCAGAGGGTCTTTGGCGCTGGTGTGATTGACACCCAGCACAGTGCTGTCCAGGCAGACATAGAGATAAGGGGAAAAAATCCCTGTGGTGGAGTTCCAGGTACCGCCCTGGGGCCACAGTACTCTCTGTGGCTTTGCTGCAGCCATCTGCATAAATCATTCAGGCTCTTCTTTTCCAAACTATGAAAAAAATTTCTACCTTAATCCCAAGACTTGTTGTCCCTTGGCTATGACTGCTCTGGCAACCATCTGGGAGAGAGGAGTCCCATGCTATGCATTGCAGTGAAGGAAGACTAGCTGGCTCTGCTTACATCTGCCTCTGTAGGCTGGCAAGGATTGAGACTGAAGGGAAAAAACTAGGCCAAACTTGCTTACCACTGTCTGATTTCAGCTGGTGTGCTGAGGTGGCTCAAGGCTATTGCAAACGAAGGGACAAAGAGCTGTAAATGGCTTCTTGTTCCCCTCCCCTTTCTTCCAGATAACCATCCCCAACAGCACTCAGAAATTCAGAAATCGTAAGCCAAAATCAGTGGTGTAAAAACCTCCTGAAACTTAAACAAAACATCTAGCTTGTCTTTGCCATCTGGCATGTGAGCAACTTTATAGTCAATCTTTTACCGCCACTCTACACAATCGCAAGGGACATCATAGTTATTTTTTGGTTCTTCATGAAGCTGAGGTCCTCAGGTAGCCAACTCAAGTGACTCCAGGAGCTGGAGCTTTAAGGAAAGTGCCAAATATTAGGGAAGTTTGTGATAAAATTGCAAGACCTGGAAGTCTCAGACAAGCTGAGAGTTTGACTTAAAAACTGAATAAATGACAAAAGCCTACATTACCTAATGCATATGAAAATGCAATAAAATGTGAGACATTTCTGTTCTTTTGTTAGTGACAGAGTCCCATAGCAATTTCCGGGACTGTAAAAACATCCTAATAAATTTCCAGTGTTTCCTCAAGTTGAATGAATCACAGAAATGCTGCTAGCCTTGAATAGGTTTAGCGTTCACATCAACTGCTCAATAGAAAAGTCAACCGAACAACAGCGCAGCTAGAAATGGGTTGTAAATCACATTTACAGACCATACGGTACAGAGGGCTATTTAACAACGTCACCAACAATAGATTTCCTTCAAGATGGAAGCAAAGCCTTCATCCACGGTGGAAAACGAATGGATAAACCAAAGGAAAGACCTCATCCTCTCACTAGACTGGTAGTTCAAGTGACAGTTGAGGAAATAACAAGAAATAACAAGACATAGACAAGACAAGAAATAACTAGGGATTCAGCAGGTGTTTCTGTTGCCCCTTGTTGAATTTAGCAGCAAAACTACAGTGTGTAATGCCATGCACGGGAAGCACAACGGTCTGGTCATCAGCTCTCCTGTAGGACTGGCGGTTGACCTCAGCCGCCCATTGTCCAGTTCCTTGCTGGAAGCAACTGAGCTTGACAATACTGCCTTGCTGCCTTAAATGCTTGAAAATACTCGTCTTAACTGCTGTGATATAAGCCCGGGCTCTGTGGGACTACAGCAGGAGAAACAAATGGGAGCAGTAATTTATCTAACTGTAATCAGTAAAATTATACTGGTATCACTGGGCTACCCAGGAGGTCTCATTTGGATTGCAGTATTTGAGACCAACCTTGGAGGCTCCTCAGGAGAGATGTCCTTTCTGTATAGATGGTAAGAAGAAGATAAATGCTTTTTGGCAAGAATGTCACGTCTTTTCAGTGTTTCCTTTCAAATGCTGTAGTGACACAGGGTGGACCCTGGGAGAAGCAGTGGGTTGAGCCTTTTGCTGTTTCAGCTAAAACAGGACAATTGTGGGACATGAGATTCCTGACGGCGATGGGAATTGGTGGAGGAAGTCCTTCGCCGGGTAAGAGGCAGCCCTTTCCTCCGAGGCCAACGCGGGAACACGAGCTACAAGGCAGGAAGCAACGCCAGTGGTCGCCTGTTTTCCTGAGAGACCTGTCAGGCTCAGGTCAAGGCAGGGGGACCCGGAGGAGGAGGAAACACAGATGGGTTGCTACGGGGGGAATCCAGCAGGAACACACAGGAGGAAGGGATCACAGGTAGTGATCCCAGCTCATACAGAGGAGGGTGCGGACCCAGAGGATGGGTGCACGGGCAAGGAGCAGGAGGCTTGGCATGGCCAAGGCTTTCCAGCAAGAGGGACATGAGCCACGGCAAGAGCTCCTGCCCGGTAGAGGGGGAAGGCTGCGAGAGCAGAAGCCAGCACGAAGCCTGCTAAAACTGCACTAATCCCAAAGGGCTTTCAAAGGACTAAGCAAAAGGTGGCCGAGGTATTTGGTAGGGTGAACGCGTGTCCGTGCAGCCCGCTCGCTTCGCTTGCCCATCTCCCGTGCGCTCCCCACTAGGTGCCAGTATAGGAGCACAGCACTGCGCGCACGCACCGAGGAGGGAGGGAACAGGCAGTGCGTTGAAGACTTTGCAAATATATATATACACACACACATACACACACGTGTATGTGTATGTATAGCTTTCTCAGTTTACACTTAATTCAGAATAGACAGTATACAATACTCATGAAGTCAGCAGTAGTGTCTAAAGGCATATCCATAGGCAATGTTGCTGTTAAGTTTTTAGGTGCGGCAGGACACAGAGCTCCAGGCTGCTGTAGCCTTCGGGTGGTCCCCACTGCCCCTGGGCACTGCAAGCCCCAAACAGCCTGGTACGGACAGAGCCTGCCTGCCCCCATCCTGCTGGAAAGCACCCGCATCGCCTGCCGGTGCTTGCTGCTGGATGAGTATTTAATTGTCAAATCATGAGTTTTATCCGAAAACAACAAACAGGTTTGGGATTTTTTTTTTTTTTTTAAATCCACCTGGCAACAGGCATACGTAAACTCGTACTCGGTATAAATTATTTTATAAATTGCTTCTGCACTTTACTGTAGGTGCATTTGCTGTATAAAGCAGGATGGTGCTCGGGATGGAAGATGCCTGGTGGGTACCCGACCAAGCCTCAGAACTGAGCCGTGGGATCACAAAACACCCACATTTCAGGTACTTTGCAAGTCTTTCTGGAAGAAAACTCACACTGCATACCCTGCACACCACCTCCGCCTGTACTCTGCCCTGCAGAAGTAGATAAAAAATAGAGGGACTGAACAGTGAATAAAGTAATAAGCAGGACAATACTGTGTTACAGACCACCATGGGAACAAACAGTTTGACAAAGCTCTGATGCCTGTCAAGTCTAAATCTTTCTCAAAAGAGGGTAAGTCTCTTGCCTTGTTTTCTCTGTTACCTGTGCCAAAATAAATAGAATGTGCTCAACTGAAGAAAACAAATACTTGAAAATAATGAAAAATCAATAGTACCCTTGTTATTCGGTAGCAGGTATACAGATCTAATCTGACAAACTGTATTGAAAGTGTAAACTGAATGCTCGCACACATGTATTAGTAATGTCAAGATGAAATGTTCCCTAAAATCTTACCCATTCAGTTTATAGGACAGGGAGGAATTACCAAAGTATATTTTACCTGCAAACCCATCCGTTTTGGAAAAGTTGGCTCTCAATACAGTGCATATTTGTGTGTGTTTAAAAACGTTTGGATTTCAGGTACCCTTCTTCATTACCGTAAAGGTTTTAGTATTGCCTCAACCTGTCAGCCTCTCTAGTCAGGAAGAAATACTGACAGCAAACTTATTCGCATGGAGAAATTTAAAGGAGTCTTTCATTCTTGGCCTGATATCATTATTCCCATGGGCAGAGGACAAAGAAATATACAGCTAAGGAACAATTTCACATTAAAAACACATCCCTTTGTCCAAAAGCCCTGCAATGTGTCGTGCTGTTATGGAGCGCATACAGGAACTGCCTCTGCCCTTTTGTACAGAGCTGGCCTTTAGGCTCCATGCAGTCTGCAGCCACCGGCCCCACTCATCTGAGGGAACTATGAATTTAAAGAGATTCCCAGCTTTCGTTTTCCAAATGCGTGTATTTCTAGCCCTTTACCACAGCAAATGGAAATATCTTCGGGAAGGCATTTTCTTTTCTTTTGCTAGAATTAAAAAAAAAAGAAAAAGAGTAAAATGCAGATCTCCATGGCTGCAACATGGGCAAGGAAGGATGTAGTGACAGAGGGTTGGAGAGACATCTTGCCCCGGTAGGACTGATCTGCCCTCCAGTAGCCCAGGAGGCCTCCAGCAGTGGTCAGCACAAGCTGCTTTGGGGGAAAGTACAAGACGAACACATTTTTACCGCTCCACTGTTTAAACTGAGGAAATGGCTTGCAAGACTGCAAATATTAGAGGAAGAATCTGTCCTATTATTCCTGGACCAGCATCTGCTCTGAACTGTGTAAGTCATCGGAACAAAATGAATCCAGTGATGAGTATTTTCAGCAATGAAAAAAAAATGAGTCACCAGGAGATTTGGTTTGAGGGGAGCCACAAGAAGGGACAGGACCTTATTTTTGAGAGTGTAGGCTGTGTTCTGCATTCTATTCTTGTAACTGGTCACGGCAGAGGGTGGGTTGTCACCTGGAAGAGATTATCCAGTATGGCGTGTCAATGGAGAGAAAGCCAGAGAGACTTCATGTGTCATCTCCATTTCCAAGATGCTCCTCTGGGTTGTCCAAAATGACAGCAAAACGTTCAAAATGTGGGACACAGAGTTGATGAGGGCCTGCGTGCAGCTGAAGGCGGTGTCGGCAAGGAGCAGAGCTCTCCCAGGGTCTCTCTGCTGTGTAGGGAACATGGGAATGGCTGCACCATCCCTTGCCATTGCACAGGACAGCTCTTCTATGGTGCCTTTTGGGAATGGCGGCCCAGGCCCATCAGTGCTCTGATCGTCTCAGAGCCATCACTGGCAAAAATTCCAAGAGCCCTGGCTTACCTGGGAAGGTGCAGATGACAGGTTTGCACATTGCTTAAGTGCAGGCACTTCATTTGTGTGACTAATTTAGGAGGTCATTGGTTTATCCCCATTGTCCGTGATTTAGGGGGCCTTTTCTCCAAAGGCTCCCTATCTCATCACATTGGGGATTTAAGTTATACAGGCACTCCCTGTCTTGAGTACTCAGGGAGCATAAGGAGTGTCACCATCACAGTTATCTCTTATTCTAGATCTCCGCCAAAGTGGGGGCTCACAGGGCATACTTCCCACTTTATAAACAGTGCAGGAAAGTTTCTGAACTTTTTGTAACCAGACTTATCTGATTTGGAGGCCTCTGTTTCAGGGAAGCTTAGCAAACCACTAGTCTTACTTGTAGTAATTATTTCCCAATGGAGAGCTTTTTTGAGTGCCAGGGAGTCATCCTTTTTGTGAAGAGGATGGCTAGGTTATTGGAGGCTATTGGAGTCTCCAGACTCCCTCAGTGGAAACAAAACGTGCTGTGGGAGCGGCTTAGCTCAAGGTACCGGTAACCAGCTGTTGATGCATTGAAGCACCTAAGTGAGATGTGAATACTAACATTACCATATCTGTTGCTGTTTGTAACGGACAGCACTGCCTTTGCCCCTTTCTCCATTTCCTTTGGTGTTTCTTGTCCTCCCTGGGAAGGTGCTCTTCTCTTTGTGACTGACTCAATTCTCTGCTCCTGTGGTGGGCCGGGCACAGACTCTCCCTCTAATCCAGTCTTGGGAAATGGCATTACCCTTTGTGTGTGTGTGTGTGTGTGTGAATACCCTACTCTGGAATTTTCGTAGAATAGAAAATGGGCTAAATCAATTAGAGCAACACAAACTGCGATTGGTTTTGCATGAATCTGTTTGCAAGATAAGAATTATCTTCACTCCTCCCCTGTGAACAATAACTGACAACATTACACCCCTTCTCAAATGCTTTTTGATAGGTTAATGGGCCCATTTTGAGAGCATATAATTGCTGCAGTTTTGGTTCAAGAGCTGATGTGATGGATTACGTCCCTCTTGATGCTTGGGGTTGGGATGCAATACAGAGAGACTGCCTGGACCCTCTGGTGCCAGAGGGCTTAACACGGTATTGACAGGGCTGTGCATATTAAATCCAGATCAACCTTCTGAATGAACCCAGGCACATCTGAACTTACACGGCTGGAAATCTCCTTCCATAGTCTTAAAGGAGTTATTTTTAGTAAAGGTTGTTGAAGAAAAGAAAGAAAAAAAGCTCATACCACTACTTACTGCTGAGATATGAGCTGAAGGAAACTCTCCTGTCAGATCTGTTTCATATATGTTACAAGAACAGCAAAACAGAAAAGTTCAGGAGGGCATTATTTTATTTTCCTATTTAAAAAAAAAAATTCTTTAGAATTTATGGGATCTGACAAATCGATCTGGAGGGTGCCAAGTCCAAAGGAGTCTAGAGGTATCCCTGAACATCGGGTGATAGCTGCTGATTAGTTTGGCAGAAATGGTTTCCTGATGCTCTGCAAATGAAAATTAACAAACACCGGGGCGGACTTTAAAAAAAAAATGCAGCAGTGTTTCTCACTTTAGGGGTCCATGCCAGGCAGTGCTGCTCTCTCCGGCTCAGCCTGGCTAGCTCTGCTGGGTAACGCTGCGCTCCCTGACTCTCCCCTTTGGAATGAGCCAGGATCTTCCCAGAGCCAGGTACGAAGCAACACAAGGTGGGGCGAGCGATGCTTTCTCCTTCTTGCACTGCTGCCAGTTTCTGAAGAAATTAGCTTTTTTTTCTTTCCATTAGTTGTAAACTGTGATTTTAAAATGCGCTGTAAAGCTAAAAACAATTGAGGGCATATAAATGAGAAAGTACCTAAGACAGTCTTTCGTCTTGTGAACCCACAAGGCGTTGAGCATGCTTGTCATTTAGAGACCTGATATCACATCCTACTGCTCCTAGTACAAATCTCCCCAAATCTGTCAGCAAAGTTTTCTTTCCTGCCTGATCCCTTCCTATGTGGCCCTTCATGAACATGCCAGAGAGCTTGATGCAAGTCCAGTTTATCTTAAGGGAATCGGTTTGATGGTTTTCCAACAGGTTTTGAGTGGTATTTTCTCATTTCGTGAATTTTCCAGACAATTTGGTTTGCGTGTCTTTTCCTAGCAAAGAGATTCCCGCTGGAACCAAGTTCATTTTCTAATGACACCCTTCCCCACTGAAAAAAAGTCTTCATTCAGATAGACCAAAGTATTTTGCAGACATGTCTGTTTCAAGAACTTTTTCATCAAGACTACAGCTCGAGTCTTCCTTAGGGCCCCCTCCTAGGAGTTGAGAGGAACAGGTTCAAGACCTCAAGAAACCTGGTGCAGGTAAGGTTTTGGAATATAAGACTGACTCTCTCACGTCCCAGTCCAGTTCCCTTGACTCTTGGCAGTTTTGGGATAGGTGACTGTCTCTTGGCACATCTTCAAGGCCCTCCTTGTATTCCATACCAGAAGCCCAAATTTCAGAACTTCAGAATTATTAGTAAAATTAAATGGTGTTTTTCAGCTATGTCTAATGTGTATCATTAATCAGTATTGAGATGGAAAATATGCTGGGGCCTTGCAGTGTGCTAGCCCAAACCATGATGCTATTCATGATTCATGATTTTTTAAAATCAGATATACAGAAGTATTTCGGGACAAAAGAAGTCCATTTCAGGAAGGCGAAAACACTGAGGCCAGTTATTTCTGGGCTACAAAAACAAAATTGTCAACAATTCCCCTGAAAAATTATTTTCAGAAGCTGTGAATCAGTTTTCCAGTAGAAATATATAAAATAGTAGAAGACAATCCTCCCCCTCGTCCCCCAGATTTCCTTTAATGTGGGTTGTTTGAATCCCTGTTTGCCTAGTGGAACTTCCCAGCTTACAAAATCCTGGAGAGTACATACCAGAGGGAGTCGGGCTACTTCTTGCTCTCTGATATTTACAGGAGTAGTCGAAAGTGGGAAATTCAGAAAATGTTTATGAAAAGTTTTGTTTCAGTTTCGTACCGTCCTGTCCATCCAGAGCTTCCGACATCAACACGAGTGTTTCACTTCTCTCTAACCTGCTCTGCTGCTGCTTGTGTTCTCCAAAGTTACACTTGAAGAAATTAATCATACTGCAGATGCCAGCTGTGTGAACTAGAGTAGTGCAAAGGTTTGTTTGACTATTTGCACTCACATTAAGGGATGCAAGTCCTCTTTGAAGTACATGGGAAGTCATCCTCTGCCATGGAGAGTCCTTGATCTTGCTCAGATGCAATAAGATAGTCTTACTTGCTCTTTGGTTTGAAGAAATAAAATACTCCTTTTTTACGCATAACCAGTAATAGGCAATAATGGCTCTTACTGTGACTTAATGGTTCAGATCTGCAAGACACATGTGCTTGAGTTTGATGTACTAAAACAACATTCTTCTTTACACGTCCCTGGATGACTCCTCACCTTATGGGGTGGGACACGTGAGGCTATTCTTATGTGTGAAGTACTGTATGGTATATAACTAATTAAAAGACAACTTTTTGAGTAAAGGCTCCCTTGCTTTCCTGTTAAGGTGGCAGCAATTGAGAGAACCTGCTGCTAGTTGTTACTTTGCTGCTCTCTGTGCCATCCTCCCCTCCAGGCTCTTGCAGTAGCTCTGCTGTGTACGGTTCTATTTTGATTGAAAACTAAGGTTGTCACCTGAAAGCTTGGCTGATGGTACACTGCTTCTCTTTTCCAGAGTTGTGAAGTCTGCCTACACATCTTGCCTAACTTGAGAGATCTCTAATGACTGAGACCTTACAGACTCTCCCAGCAGCCTATTCTCATTGTCACTATCCTACTTCACGTCCAGCTTGAATTATCTCGGTGACAGTTTAAGCCCATTATTAGTATAGAGTAATATAATATTCCCTTACTTTTTGCAGCTTCTTTTTTACATGTCTTTGAAGACTGTTGCCCTTTTTTCTCTCCTTCCTGATCTTCTTTTCCCTCCTCAGTTCATGCAACTTTCCTTCGCTGATCCACGTTTCCGGGATCTCTGACCATTCTTGTTCCTACACTCTCTGGAGTTGTTCCACAATTTTCATTAAGTTTAACACCCAAAACTCAACATGCTACTCCTGGCAAGCACTCCCCATATCTTTTACGCTATAGTTCTCTTTATGTATCACAGAGCAGGAGTTTGTTGTGATAGGCCTGCCCCTTAGTCTCCCACGTTTGTTAGGTGACTAGGGTAATTCTTCTAAGCGTATAACGTTTATTTCCTAGCATGCGTTTTACTAAATACCTAGCATCTAGTTTCAGTTCTGGTAACCATAAGCTGACACGACATGCTTGCTAGCTCTTTGATTCTGTATCTAAAGAAAGCAGGGGTGATAAAGGGACATTGCTCTGGAGCTTTTAGTATTTGTTGAGTTAAACATTGCTGAGCAGTTTAGTATCCCCACCCTCATCATGAATGAATCTGGAAGGAATGAGTTTGAAGTCTTTCTCTGGTTGACTATAAACCTTTATTATATGTGGGATGTTCTTTGTGGAAAGGGGGAGGCAGTTGCCTCCCAGACAAAATAAGCAGAATTCATCAGCTTACTCACTGCCCCACCGAGCAGGGCGTGATGGGAGTAATTCAGGGTGCCTGGCACCTGCTGGAGCAGGGAGGCTGGCCGGCAACCATAAACTTACAATCAACCTTGATGACTGCCCTCAGTGCAGACTGTAAATAACAAAGGCATTTTAATATTTTTTTTTTCCTACGGGGATGGGGACAGTGGTGAGAGTAAACAGAAGGAATTAAAACCACCATCTTGCTGCAAACAGGTGGTGGCATGCCCTCG
Organism: Steatornis caripensis; assembly: GCA_013398225.1. Taxonomy (NCBI): domain Eukaryota; kingdom Metazoa; phylum Chordata; class Aves; order Caprimulgiformes; family Steatornithidae; genus Steatornis; species Steatornis caripensis. The sequence continues at coordinate 824,897 of VZSC01012804.1, read as the reverse complement.
GCTGTCACCATTGCTGTTCTGTTTCTGAGCTTTTTGTAACAATTTGTGCTCAAGGAGAGTCTTTCCCCTTACCTCGTCCTTGCTGCAAGAAGCAAACCTTTACAGAAAAAAAAAACCAAACAGAAAATCGCAGAGACTGAGGATAACCACTTAAATGCTCTTGACTGCGTAAGACCGCCTCTTGCTCCCCACCTTTGATTTTTAGCCCCCTTTAACAGCTATATCAAGGGATACAACCATGGGTGTCCACAACTTTACTGAAGTTTTAATTTACCTTTAACTTTGTTTTTATGACATGTTCCTGTAACTGGCGCTTTGTTCCCAGTTCAACCCATTAGCCGGGATCTATAGTGTCTTTTTTTCAGCCGTAAGGGGTGTGTACTTGAGCTACGAGCAAATAATCCTCAGTCCAGTTGTTACTGACTACAAAGGATATCATAAAATGCTCATCAAAGAAGTCACCTATGCAATGTCATCATCTCAGTTGGAAATTGCTGGTCCTTACGGAAATTACTAGAGTCCCACAGCTGCAAGAGAGAGGGCAAGAGGGACTACGACTTTGTCGCTGCGACCTAGTGCCTTGTCTTGTGAGAGGTTTGGTCACTTGGACATACCGGGCTGAATCAAATCATCTTTTCTGAACTTGGAAAGTAGGTTGAATGGTCCTTCTCAGTCCTTGCGTGGACAACGATTAGAAATCTGAGCTGCTGTAGATGCAAGCTAAGGAGTCAAGGTCACTGACTGTGGAAGTGCTGGACCACAGAAACCCGGGTGCTCCAGGCTTGGCCTCCATGATCTCTACGGATGAGCGCCGAAGGTTGCAAACTGTTTGTGCGCTTTATTTTCCAGAGTTGATATACTGGAACAATTCCAGCGCTGAGTTTTGTTCAAAGTCATTGGATGGACAAAGAAGGAGAGCCTTTACCTCTGAGGCTGTTAATTTCATATTTTTATATACAGTACATTCTTTCTCAGTGGACAGTCACAGAATGTGACATCACATACAACCGTCCAGATCCCAACAGGAATATCTGACAGCTAAGTGACATGTGAGGTTGGGAAGACAGTGCCCAAGAACAGAAAATTAAGCCTTCAATTAACTGGAGTTGCATTCCCTTGACTGGATTTTGAAGAGCTGTGATTTGTATCCTTCTGCTTACTTGCCTGGGTGTGACCAGCCCTGCACTGCAAACCCAGCTCTTCTGGTTAAATGCTTCTGCTCCTACAGTGTTCGGAGTTTGTACTGTAAAATGCAGTAAAAGGCGTGATTCACATTACAATTAAAAACCCCAAACAAAACCAAACAACAAGGAAACGTATATAAAATGTGACTGTTTGTAATGGTAGAATTCACATTTACAAGTACTTTCATGGAGAAGTGTTTATCCTCCCATAAAAAAGAAGTGCTAGATGGGTGTACAATTAATTCTCAATTATCCACAAGCAGTTTATCCAGGTTGTGGATTAACTGTGCCGCAGAGGCCCTGACACTTTGCTGGCACTGTGCGGGGGGGTCCATCTGTACACACGAGCTCAAGCACAGTGTTCCAGGATCGAGTCCAAAGCTTTAGCGAACTCTGTGTGGCAACACCGAAGTATGCCTCGGCTCCAGCAAAATTTATTCTTGTGGTTGCAGTGTTGCAAACATACCTTGGGTTGCACATTAGCTAATACACCCTCTTGGAGCAGAGTGCAGAAATACCTAAGAGATTGTGCAAACAGCAGGTTGTATCTGGCAAAGCCAGGGCTGAATTAGAGCTAAGAAGTCTGGCTAAACTTAAGTTGACTCTGTCTGGAGTCAATCACAAAGCTGACCAGTCTTCACTTTCAATATATGCAGTGTGCTAAAAGATACACAGGCTGTGTCTAAACTATGTTCTTGAGAGCGACTCTGCGCTTACAGCTCTGGATGCCCCCCAGAGTTTGTCCCAAGCACCTATTGAGTGGAAATTTGAAAATGTAGCTGTCCCTTTTCTCCCTCTTTTCTCTTGCTCTCCGCAGAATGGTCCTGCTCCCCAGGTAAGGTCCAGTAACAAGTCAAAATGCTAGTGTTGGTTTACCTATGACACCACAGCAATTCAAACTATGCTAGACACACAGTGGATGACATGGTGCATTTGAAGTGTGCTTGTCACACATACATAGTTTTCTGGAAATGACTGTCTAGCACAAGCATCATCCATTTTGCCAGCACAATCCAGTGTATACCATCGTGAATTCCATGACATTGGGGAAGTCCATGAGTGTCGAAGGATTTGACCCAGCAGTTTGTTAAAGCTAAAAGTGTTCATGTTTATCCAACTGCCTTAACTTAGCGGTTTCCCACCTTTTCTGCTTAAATTCCCCATCTTTATATGGTCATAAAGGAAGTGAATATGTCATTAAAGCCTCAGAGGGGAAAAAGCCATAGATGAATCACTGAAAATATTGATAAGATCACTGATAAGATCCATAGCTTCCAGCTTTCCTGTTTTTCTATGCCTACTCCTCTTGCAGCTTCTCAGGCCCAGCTATGTCCCTCCTCAGTGTTCGGAGAAGGACCAGAGGGATTTCTTCACCTCCCCGCAGTAAGGACATATGCCAGAGTTGCAGACTACCTTCCTCACTGTGCCAGGATATCACAAAGTCTTTAGCACCTACAACAACCCCTGACAATCCTCAGAGCTACTTATAGCAGCAACCAAAATGTCTTATCACGCTCCTGTCTTGGTGACAAATTAAAACCGCAATTTGATTATTAACATCTTTCCAAATAAAGGGCTGGATCTCGCTTCCCCTGTCGCTGATTGCAAAACTGGACTTGACTTCAGTGGAAGCAGATCTAGCCTCAGGGTATATTTAGAGAAGTAAGTAGCAGCTATTTTGCCAGTGTTTATTTTACATTTCAGGTTGAGGCATTGCAAGTGTGCTTTCTGCTGGACTTTGTATAGCTGGGATTGTGACTAACAATAATAACAGGCAAAGCTGTGACTTTGCCCCAGCCCCGGAACAAGAGGCCGCCCTGTCCCCAGAGTCATGCAGAAGGCACACAGTGACTCACGCCCTCGTAATCCCTCTGCTGGGTTTCCCCTCACCCCGCAGGAAAGGAACTGTTTTTTCCCCTTCCATACTTGGCACCGCATGTGGCCCCAGCCATGCTGGTTCCACAGCCCTGAAGTGGGCCGAGAGCGCGACTGCACCGAAACCCACAGGTTGGAGGGTTTAGCACTCGAAGGAAGGTGAGCACTGGTATTTAGCGGGAAACTAGGGTCCATTTTATTCTGCCTGGAGGGCAAACCAAAAATGCTTTGGGGTGGAAGGCAGCACGTTGGGGTAAGGGCTCCATCCTGCCACATCCCCCGGCACAGCTCCCCACAAAACGCATAGCCTGAGCAATGACTTCAAGCTGCGCTGTTATTTCAATCTGCTCCCTTAGCTTCCGTGTGATGGTGCAAGTTCTCTACGTTGGTCAACTGACTACAGAAGGTGTCACTGGGCCTTTCTTCTGTGGCAGTCTCACACATTATCTTTATTCGTTCATTAATTCAGCTATCTCTGTCCTTGCAGTGGTATGATCCTCAGGTGATGCTGTCCAATGGATCCTAGCATGTGCATGTGTTGGCTTCTTGTGAGGTTATGGCTCTGGAACGTTCATGCAGGGGCCAACTGGAGAGTACCTGTGTGACTAGTGACGGTAAGAGGTTTGGAAAACTCCTGGATATTTTGAAAGCTTCTGGCTGTGTCATTCCTCCGTGTCATGTTCAGAGCACCTGAACTTAGTTGCGGTTGTCTGGACAACAAATGAAATGAAGTTTCTTGGACACTGCTTTCTTCCAAGTAAGGCGATGGTAGTGGAGCTTCCCCTTCTTTCATACCTTCCACTGCTCATCAGCTCCACTTTGGTCTCTGATGGATTCATATTTAGGGAACTTCCTTTGCAGCTGGACTGGATTCCTTCCAAACCTCTAGGACCTCTGTGCTAATGGATAGCTAGATTTGGGGGGCAGCTGTATTTTGCTCACATTAAAGTCCTGTGTTTTCTTACCAAAATATATATGGGCCCATCAAGTGACAGTTTTGTCTGTTTTGATCATTTTGGTTTAGAGTCTCAGAATTCTTATTTATGCTAAGCTCTCATCATCGCATCATTCAGAAATTATGCCTCTACTGTTGCTGGTCAGCTAGGAAATATAACCTGCCAGACAGAGCATCTCTCTACCATGCAATCACAGCAGTGACTGTTGTGGCATGTGTATACCTGAGATATCTACATAGCCCTGAAACAGCAGTGCATTTTGACTCCTGCAAGCTTGAAGCAAAAATATCCCTTACTTGGCTAGCAAACCACTCACTGCCTACTTACGATGCTCCCCTGATCCAAGCAAGCACAACTACTTTGAGCAGCTCTACTCTTTACCTCACTGACTAGGTATGTGTGTGGTTCGTGTATCGGTGGCCTGTGCTACAACTCAGCAGTGGGTACCCAGTGACCATGGTCTCAGTATGAAAGGTTCACCCGCTAGCACAGTACACTTTCCTCAGCCGCACCACCAACACACAAATGCATCCTCCCTGCCATTCAGGCCCATCGCTGGCTTCCCACACAGCTTCAGCTCAGTCTCTGAAACAAAGCTTGGTGTCTCTGCTCTTAGAGAAAGGGCATACTTATTTAATCTTCTCTCCAAAAACCGTAAAAATCCACATATTTGGGAAAATACCTATAATCTAAATCCCTAGGACTAACTAATTCAGTGTAGTTCATCATACAGACACACTTTGAAGGTCTTCAAATACCGCTTACGTGGGAATTGACTGGGGGATTTGTCTTATGCCGGCACCCTGAGTAGGTGTAGGTTTTTTTTCAATCCAGAAAATTTGACCGTGTAGCCTGTCAGAACTGGGATTAGACTGCAAGTGAAAAAATTCCCAAGGTTTGTGATCAACTCTCATGGGAAGCCAATGGTGCTATGTACTGAAATCAATTTTGGGGAAAAAAAATGTCCCAAATATATGTCCCCAAAGTCCACAAATTCAAAGTGACTTTGTGTGAAACGTTTCACTGTCCAGGCGTTCTTGGCTGCGTGTTTCATGCTCAGACCGCATCTTCCCCAGCGGGAGACCCACCCCTCTGGTCCCGTCTGCCCGATGGGAGCTGGGGGGACAGCTGTGGTGGGGGCAGCTGACGGAGGGGCCGCAGCTCTACAGCAGCGCCAGCGCGCTGAGAGCCGGCCCAGCTCTGCTGCTGAGGGCAGTGTTGGCTCACGGCGCATGTTATCTTCTTTCGGAGCTCCTTCTCCCAGTACATAAACAAATTTGTTTTTGTTTAAAGACTTTCCCACACGAGTGTCTGCCAAGTTCAGAGGACTGCTCTTTGAGATCGATCTTGAATTTTTTTGGAACGGGGAATGAGATTATATAATAAACTCAGTCAGTCTCAGTGAGGCAGTTGGGAGATGCTGTTTCAGACTACAGTGTAAGAGTCAAAGGGATTAAGAAAAATAAAAGAATCCACAGAGCGTAAGTGGGGAAGGAACCCGATTTTCAATTCAGTAAGTCTAATTTAGAAACAGATTCACAGAAGAGTCATCTACACACTGAAGGATTGATGAAACAGTCTCAAAACAGTAAACCTGGACAGATTAATTTATCTTTGATTTATTTAATTTACCAGCATGTTCTTTTTTTAATACACAGCTTGTTGTACATCTTGCTGTGTATCTATGATACAGAGGTTTTCTCATAATAGTCAACTGGTGATTTAGAGAATCGTCACCGGTCTTACTGCTGTGACAATGTTGAAATTGCTGTTGTTTGCCAAGCAGCCAGGCACACTGATGCTTGTTGTCCAGTTCAGATCTTGCTCTTCTAAATAATTGAACAACCCAAATGCAATGGTTAGAAACAGAAATGCAAGAGAAAGATTCTTTTGTCCTATTAAAAAGTTTCTATTTCCTTATGGTGAGCAGGACTTTTTCAATTTTAGCTCGGCAATGCAAAATTTTCAGAGAAATTGAGGTTTAAAAGCACTGTGCATCCAAGGATCTGGCCAGGCACTGGGACTGCAAGGAGGCAGGCAGGCTGCGTGCTGGCAGGGCTGGCTGCCCACCGTGGGTTCTTTCGACGGTTTCGGTGGAATTGATGCGGTCGGCCGAACTAGCATTTTCTCATGGAAATGCTGCTGGCAGTGAGACTGAAACGGGAGGGAGAGCTGTCAGAGCAGCATCCCCGAGAGAGAGGGAACTTCTCATGTACTCGCCACCTCTAACCCTCCTGAGTAATGTCTCTCGTGGCCAGTGAGGGTAGGTATTGCTCTGCAGTGGGAGTAACTATGACAAAATGTCCAGACAATATCAAAACTGCAACATTTCTTGGGTATTCTCCTGTCTCCTTCATGCTGCCTTAGTGTCTCTCCCATAAGGTTTCATCCTCTCATCTGTGAAGCACACAGAGAATTAGTACAGCAGCAGTAGTGACAGGAGGGGGCTTCGGTCTTTGGAGGTAGTCCTCCATAAATAAATATAATTGAAAAAATATAACAAACATTATGGCACCATCTAAGAGGCCCATGGAAAAATAAATTAATCTTATATTTTGAGAATTTAATAAACTTTGTACTGAACAGTGAACTACATCAGTTTTACAGTTGCCTCATAGTTAGTTATTTCTTAAAATAGCACTTGATTCTGAGTACAGAAACTGTAGAGACTCTTGGGAGATAAAAGAACTTCCAAAAACAATTTACAGACCATATAACAAGTGGTCTTTGTTGAATGTGTAGCTCAAGTTTTTAGAGAGATAATTTCAAGTTTTCTCCTCTTCCTTACACAACTGAGCTTATTTTCATTTATGTAAGGTCTTTAAGTCTTACTGCTGGTACAGGCCAGAAAGTGTTCAGAGCATGTTTCTTTAATTATTTGACTTTTTTTCTGTTAGATTATAAATTTTCCATATAAACCTAAAAAAAAAGCAGCTGTATTCTGAAAGATAAAAATGAAGACGTTTATTAGACAAAATTCCCATTTACGATGGTTTCCCTTAAATGGGGAAAGTGGTTTTTACGTGAGTGTGAGTTACGCCTGTCCTTCTTATCTAAAAAAAAAAAAAGAAAAGATATTTATTCTGCAAGATGGATAAAAAGGTGCTTGGTGTTTTCTGGCCACCAGGTATCCTAATAGCGATGTAAATATCCTGATGTCAGGGCGTGCCAACTGCCTTCAGCTTTGATACCTTAGTACTTACTAAAGTGTAAAGAAACTTCACGTTCCCCTTTGAGCATCTGCAGTCCCATCTATAGGCCAGGAGTTTTCATCTGCTTCTCCTGCCACACCACCGGGCTCCTGCTGAGGCAAGAGGGTTTGCAGCCCAGGCTGGGTGCACGGCAGAGCCTGTCATACCCTGTGGGTGGTGCTGCAGCATGGGTCCAAGTCCTCGTTCTCCTGCTCATCTTCACCCCCTTGCCTGCAGGCCACCCACCACTGGGCTCAGACACATTGTTCCTCAGGTAGGGACACTTTCTTCTCACATCTGAAAAGTGAGCAGAAAAGGGTCCTGGGAAACCTCAGAGGATTTATATGCTTACATCCTTCAGGATGTGGGGTCTATTACTCAGGAGGTGATTTTTCCTTTCTTCTGAGTCAGTGCTGAACAAGTAACTGATCCAACACATCGTTAGGAGGAACTGTGGTGCTCTGGTGTTGCCTTTCACATAAGCCTTAAATCAGAGGTCCTGATCACGTTTTCTGAGGCAAAACTAGTGGGGTCCTGAGAAACTTGCTGAGCATCAAATGTAGTCAGCTATGCTTGTCTTCCACAGCTTTGCTTGGTTATCTTAGCCATACCTTCTTGTCTTTAGCTGCTCTGTGGTGTTCCCCAGCATTTTAAACAGAGGGGAAAAAGTTCATTAGGGAGGAGGGTGCCCGTGTGCTACACAGTCCACAGCTACCTCTTATGGATGTTTTCAAGCTGACTTAAATCAGTCAGCTCCTGTGAGACTTTTAGGTGAGGACTCATACTAGATGAATGCAATGTGAAAACTAGGATTAGTGTTAGGGAGAATGGGTGTGTGCCCTTCTGTAAAAAAATGGAGAACAACTTCTGCTCTGTCACTTCATAGAGGGAAAGAAAAACACTTTCTCGAGTTATTAGGCACAACTTATACCCAATGGCCAAGGCAGGTAGTCCTGCAATTACTTCTTTTTGTAATGAGATACTTCTGCACACTTTAGATGCATTAATTTATCTGGAGACTGCTAACAAATACATAGAAAGTCTGAAAAGCAAGCCAAGCGATGAACTCCTTTCCACTTCGGCCCTTTTTTGTGTGGTTAGAGAAAATATTTTAGATCGTCTCTTTTACAAATTGCAAACCAATCTGGTCCAGTTGTAAAAATTTACTGTGTTATGCATCATCCCCTGGAATCAGAGCTGATGAATCTTGACACAATAATGCTATCAAATACAGCTCCAATGAGTAAAATTGTTGCTTTTCTCAGAATGGGTACTCCAAGAAAACAAAGCCTGGAAGTTCATGCCCTAGTTTTCTTCTGGACGCTATGTGGCAGGAATGTTCAGAAGATGCTTTTAAAGATCATTCCTGCCTCCTGAACAGCACTCCTGCTGCAGAGACCCCCACACAGCACCAGAAAATACCGCAGTGTCATGAAAAGGCATTTAGAGGAGTTTACATCCTCATGCTTTTAACTGCCCCCAGAATTTATCAATTAACAGATCATCACTTCCTGCCTCCGCTTCTGAAAGTCTCGGTTTTTTGATCGTGACATCATGTTCCTGAAATGCGTAAGAAAAGGCTCTGCGTGCCTGCTCAGTTTGATGAGCACAACAGTCCTGAAGCGATCCAATCCAAACCATCCATCATTTTTGGCCTGCTCACAGTGAAACAGGCTTGTTGTTCAATCAAATGTTATCTGTACTAGATGTGAGGACACCAGATCTACCTGTGAGAGCCCAGCAATGTATCTGAGACGTGACATGATGGAAGCCAATGGGGCTGATCCTCCTGCTCTGTTGACATCCTGGTCCCCGGGGTCCACTCAATTACATGGAGTTTCTTCAGATCTGTAGGAATGAAAAATGAGGGATGCATCTTTGCTTTGAACTGAGGCTATTAGTTAAACAAAATGTAATAACACTTACGCTAGCANAAGCGATCCAATCCAAACCATCCATCATTTTTGGCCTGCTCACAGTGAAACAGGCTTGTTGTTCAATCAAATGTTATCTGTACTAGATGTGAGGACACCAGATCTACCTGTGAGAGCCCAGCAATGTATCTGAGACGTGACATGATGGAAGCCAATGGGGCTGATCCTCCTGCTCTGTTGACATCCTGGTCCCCGGGGTCCACTCAATTACATGGAGTTTCTTCGGATCTGTAGGAATGAAAAATGAGGGATGCATCTTTGCTTTGAATTGAGGCTATTAGTTAAACAAAATGTAATGACACTTACGCTAGCAATGGTGCCTCAGGTGGGTATCTCACACAAGGGTTTAGTTCTGAGAAACACAGATTTAGGTAGCAGCAAGTATCCATTGATTAAAATATTAATTGATTGAGCGATTGATTAAAAAACTTATGTGAGAGCAGCCCTGCGGAGAAGGATTTGGGGATACCAGCGGATGAAAAACTGGACGTGAGCTGGCCACATGCACTTGCAGCCTAGAAAGACAGCTGTATCCTGGGCTGCATCAAAATAAGGATGGCCAGCATGTTGAGGGAGGTGATTCTGCCCCTCTGCTCCACTCTGGTGAGACCCCATCTGCAGTGCTGCATCTAGCTCTGGGGCCCTCAACATAAGAAGGACATATACTTGTTGGAGTGGGTCCAGAGGAGGGCCACAAAAATGATCAGAGGTATGGAGCACCTCTCCTATGAGGACAAGCTGAGAGAGTTGGGGTTGTTCAGCCTGGAGGAGAGAAGGCTCCGGGGAGACCTTATTGTGGCCCCTTAAAGGGGCTTATAAGAAAGACAGAGAAACACTTTTTACCAGAGCCTGTAGTGATGGGACAAGGGGCAATGGTTTTAAACTGAAAAACAGTAGGTTTAGATTGGATATAAGGAAGAAATTTTTTACAGTGAGGGTGCTGAGACACTGGAAGAAGTTGCCCAGAGAAGTTGTGGATGCCCAATTATCGAATTTGTTCAAAGTCAGGCTGGGGCTTTGAGCAACTAGATCTAGTGAAATACATCCCTGCCTATGGCAGAGGGGTTGCACTAGATGATCTCTGAAGGTCCTTCCCAACCCATTCTGTGATTCCGTGATTCTAAGTATCCTACTTTTTCAGATCTGGCTTGCTCACTTGTTGGAGATGCAGTCCACGGCCCTATGGGCTGCAGAAGTGGGTGTTAAAGGTATAGTTGCCGAAGAGCTCCCCAGATGACTCCCTGTGTCCTTGAAATATTGAAAACAATCAAGATTGAAAATTAAAAATAGTTTCTCTTGAAGAGTTCTAAAGTGCTCGTGAATTGCCAAAAAAAGAGAGAAAATGTTGCCAAAGCAATAAATGTCTTTCTAATATGTTGTGACCCGGCCAGAGCTCTTGCATCACAGTCCCTGTCAGAGCGTATAAATCTGCAGTTCCTCCTAAAAACCTACCACTGCCACAGCATCATCAAACCAGATTTCTCCTTGGCATCAGCCTTAATATAAACAATTACTAGCAGAACCTGAAGACAGAGTGAAAGGCAGGGAAGTTTTCTTCTTTTGTTTGAATCAATATTATTGTATTTTAATAGTTGGAGTCTAAAAGCTTTTTGGATTAGGAATAGAAAATATGATTTTGTATGTCAGGATGTATTCCTCGTTTGTACAGTGACACCCAGATATTTTCAGTATTGCTTCCGAGACATTTTCATATGCAGTGTAACTTTTTATTTGCTTTTCTATCCAATTCCCACTGAATGGAAGTTTTTCACGTGCTGTTGCCCCTCCTCCGCTTCACCCCTCCAGTTCATGAGCAAGTTTGCTGAACTCCCCAGCAGCTCGCGTTTATTTTCTTATCTTAAGTTAGAGTGTGAAATTAAAACACTTGATTTGTCCTTGGCAAGTTAAAATGCATATTATTTACACAGCACTGTAGGGGTCTGTAGCTCTTCGTGAACAAAAAGAAACTGAAATACCATGACATGGGGCAGCACACTGCCCAGGGCCAGACCTTACAGACACACAGGCCAGGCACGATGGAGCACATAGAGGAGTAACATGCTTAGCTTCACCGGGTGCTTTGTGGCTGTATGCTCTGCTCCTCATACCTGCTCTGTCTAACCAGGATGTTTCACTGGAAAGACGTCAGTACCATTGTGCTACTTGGGCACGGCCCCTGGGGAGACTTTGCAGAGCACCTTGGTGCCGGTTATATTTCTGGCACCAGGTCACACAAATGTTGCCAGTCAAGTTTTATGACACCTCATTCAGGTATTGCTAGCAGGCATTGACCTCCAGGTGGAAAATTTGCCTTTATTCACCTTTGCAGACTGTTTTTTACAACCTTCACAAAACCCCAGGTAGCTCTACCTGTATTTGTAGCTGAGACAAATAGCACCGGGGTAGTTCACCACACCAATGATTCAACGCTATTATAATAAAGCTGCAATATGTTATTTAAAATACTGTTACGTATTTTTAAACATTTTCATATAGCTCAGTTAGACTAATAACTGAATCAATTTTTAGAAGTCTTGATGTATACAACTGTAATGAGTTTTAACCTGAAGTTCAGGCTAAAAGCACAGATTCAACAGGCTTCTGCATTTTCTCCTAGTCTGCTAACAGGGAAAAAAACTTCTTGCCACTGCTGAATTTGAGGTGGGTATGGGCACAATAAATTGTGTAAGTTTTAAGAAACTGAGAGCAGTAGTAAGTGAAAATGGAACGTTGCACCATTTCTTTATGCAGAACTCCTAGAGTATGTACACACATACTTGTGAAGGTCTCGATACAAAGTATTTCTCATAAAAATAATCTGTACCCAGCCTCTTGTCAAGTGTTACCCCTTTATCAATGTCTGCAGTTTCCTGAAAAATCAGCCCTGTTTCCAAGAATCGAGTCTAAATCAAGTTAAAGCAATTCTGTGAAGGTGAAGTGTAAAGTCAGGCATTTTAGAGCTAAGGCATTACTGTGAATGATATTCTTTCCCATTTTTCCTCCTTTGCTATGGTACCAGATAAGAGTTAGATTTTAGAACACGGAATTTGCCATCAATTATTGTAACTTACTCTACTCTTTAGTTTTATGCCATAAACTTCAGCATGTCCAAAATCAGATTGTTCCACTTTTAAGTCTGTCATAAAAAAATTAAGTGTGTTTTGCAGGAGACATGGAAGAAGTATTCACTCACTTAAACAACTCTCTATTCCCCCCAAACATAAAAAAGCACAAGTGGGAAATGCTCACCTAATATACAAAAGTAATGTCTAATAGCTGGAAAAGGTCTGAAGATCCTTTCAACTGCAGGTTACAGAGATGGTTATCTCTGGGAGGACATTTCTCATCTTTTCCATATGTTCAAAATAAACTGTCTTCTGTGATTCTGAAGCTCCCTTGGCAGGAGAGGAAAAGTGTTGAAATACTGTGTTTCACAATTTTCAGACCAAATGCAAACTTATCTGAACGATACATTATTGTATTATGCAGTACATAAGCTCACCAGTTATATGGAAGTCGATAACCGTTTTCATTTATCATTTCTTTATAGTTGGAGAGGTATCTCACAGAGTTATCGTAAGCATTACCAGTGCAAACAGTGATAGAGAGCCAAGGACCTGTGTGATTATAGCACATTTTTTGCTTGTATGGAATATTTTAATGCAGCCTCAGTGCCTCATTGAAAGCAATCCAGCAGACGACAGATTATTCTCATCTGTTTAGTGAGCAACAGCTATTTGAAACATTTTGATATTGCGATGGCAGAAGCGTCACTGGCCACAAAGTAAAATCTGTTCTTTTTATCACAGCTTTAATTATTATATTATTTTTTTTTAAATGACACTATTGGCAGCATTTGATGTCGGCAACACACAAAAGTTTTTATCCTGCCAAGATATGTGATTTTAGCTCTGAGTAAATCTTGGGAAATCACATCATCTAATTTTCACCATCTCTTTGTGCACAAGTCTTACAGTATGTACACAAATACTCATGAGAGTCTCAGCACAAAATATTCCTCATAAAAATAAACTGTTCACAGTTCACCTCCCCAAGTGAGCACAGGTAGCATTTTGGTACAAATCTGTTGCTTCCTTAGCAGCCATCTTGTTGTCTTCTAGGATTTCACATGTTTTAGAAAGGAAGAACATTTAAAGAGCTTTGTTCTTAGAAACTGCATTAGATCTTTCTCACGATTCATGCTCTTCGCACAGTGTCTTATCGTGAGTAATTCAGAAACTTCTAAGTGACCATGAGCTGTCTGACACTTAATGCCTTCTTAATGCTCCAAACCAGATCATTTCTACACTTATTTGGGAAAGCTGACAACCTCTTCTTTTTTCTTTTTTCTTTTTTTTTTCTTTGAGGGAGGGGTTTTCTTGACATTTTGATGGAACAGTATCAGCTTCGTTGTTGTCACAGTCCTGATCCATGGAGGGGGGTAACTTGAGCAAATAAAAGTATGTAAGTAAAACTTAAACTAGCCTTTAAATCATGATGGTTTTGTCAGCTTTGAAAACCTTGTGTACTAGACTGACTGATCCCACAGTCTTCACACAGTACAGACAGTATTTGGCCCATGACATATATACAAGATAAAATCACTATACATACCAATTTTTTTTCCTATCTATATTCACTGTAGTGGCCGCTCTTTTGGTAGGTAGATGACTTTGGAAATGATTTTCACTCACCTTCTTGCTTTTCATTCACAATGGAATTTATTGTTGTGCAAATTTTTAAACAAAATGTAGGACCCTTTGTTGCTAAAAGTGCTGCATAAGTATAATATATTATTGTTTAGGTCAGGAATGCAAGACTTCGTCTGACACAGAAGGTGTGGAAAAGTCTGGGGAGGTTCCCACACTGGGATCTTAATTTATGAGGGACTCATCAGAGGACCTGTATCTAAGTGTAGTGCTGATGGAAGAGGTTATGGGCTCCATATGCGCAATGAACAATGCCAAGTCGTCAGAACCAGATGGTATTTACCCAATGGCTGCAGAGGAATCCAAGGATGAAATAACTGAACTGCAATGTTAAAACTCACACTTAAAACTAGCACGGTAACTGAAGATTGATAGTTCACAAACTAGCACCAATTTTTTATTGTGTTAACCAAAAAAGACCTTTGTTAAAGGGAATTTCAGGGGAACTACAGGGCAATGATCCTGACGTCTATGCTTGGGCAAAGCAGCAAAACCAATAATGACACGGATACATATGCTGTGCTGTGGAAAAGTCAACATGATGTTTGTAAAGGGAGGTCTAGCACTAAAATTCTATTAAAATCTTCTGTATTAAATGCTATTTTTCTGAAGGAGTCAGCCAATACGTAGGGATATTCCATTGATTCAGTCTACTGAGCTCTTCAATATCTTTCAGCAAGATCACAAAAGCCACTCTTAGAGAAACTGATAAACGGTGGTATAGAAGGTCCTTGTATGCATAAATAATTGTTTAGAAGACAGGAAGCAAAGAGTAGAAAACATGCTCTATTTTCATGGTGCATTGCCATCAGTGAAGTTCCAGAAGGTCTGTGCTAAAACCTTTGATCAAAATATTTACATAGGATCTGGAAAGAGGCTTAATAGTGACATAACATTGGGGATGTTAATAGATTATGCAGCATAGTAAGGTGATGGCTGTGAACGATTGCAGAGGGTTTTGCAAGACTGAGTGACTGGATGGTAAAATGGCAGATGAAATTCTGTGTAAATAAACATGGAGTGATGCACATGGGAAAAAATATCTGGAAATTAAATGAATAATGCCAAGGAGCAGGTTGCTATCACTTGCGAACAAGATCCTGGGGCTATAATAGTTGCGTGAAAAAGGCAGTCTGTGCCATTAGCAATCAAAAAAGCAAATCAGGTGTTAGGGAGTATTAAGGAAAACATACGGAATGAAACAGTGACTATCATGGTGCCACCACTGTATAGACCCAAGATTTCCTTGTGCCTGGAGTAATGTGCAGGTCTGCATCCTCCCTCCATCTCTGTAGTGGAAGAGCAGGTCCCAAGAAGGACATCAAAGGTGAGCAAAGGTGTGGAACACTCTTCCACATATGCAGTAATTGTGTCAGCAAGGCTTTTCAGCTTGAAAAGGAAACCACCAAGGGAGGGCTGGAGCAGGAATCTATGCAGTTATGGGTGGCTGGGCAAAAGGGAATAGAAACAGACTGATTACTGCACCTCCCAGCCTGAGACCTAGCATCCAACCAACCTAGCAAGTACTAGCTTCAAACAAAAGGGGGTGCTTTTTAGTACGCTGTCTTCTGATCATTTTGTTTCTTAGCCTGTCATTGGTCTGAAACCCTGTTACCCTTAAGCCCAGCATAGCATCTCAGCATCTCATGGGCAGCAATGGTATGGTATGGGGGTGCCTTCCAGGTCTCAGCTCCTCCTGTAACAACAGACAGTTGAGCCTGGATGAAAATTCCCAGCATGAGATTTCCACTTAAAAACTTCTAACCTTTGCCAGAAAGATATGGCTTGATACAATGCTTCAAAGCAGTATCACTCACAAAGTGCCTACTGAACCTCTTCCAAAAATGTATTATGGCCTTTATGTAGGAAGCCTTTGCTGTTTACACAACCACTAGTTAACATTTTCTGATCATTGCATATTTATTTACCAAGGTTAACAACTGCAAAAAACAGAGGCCTGAGGTAATTTCATGTTTAATAGATAGAGTCTCAAGAACAAAGACATTGCCATGTCTTTTTTTTTATTTCAGATGTGTGAAACCTTTTCTTCCTCACATCAGATTTAGTATTTGCTTAAAGATAAGGATGAACCCTACAAGGAAAAAAAAGGTGATTACCTGATTGACAGACTTATTCACTCATTCATAGAGTCTTCCACTTCCTTGTATGAAGAGTGAATGAAACAAGGTGTAGTTGGGGCACCCCAAGCCAACAAGCAAAGAAGAGGTGGCTGAGGATACAGAAAGGACAAAGAGGAGATAGTACTCCTGGAGAAAAAGGCAAGAAGTAGCTCATGGGAAGAAAAACCCTCAAAGGGAACTAAAGGAGAAGAGCATGGCGGTAGTTGTATTTCTACAAAATATGCCCATCTGGGTCTCAGCTATGATTTATACCGGCACACTAGACTTCAATATTGCACTAATTCTAGTTTCTCTCCTTTATTTTTTATTTTTTCACTTTTATTCCCCTACCCAAACGAGACATTGAGAACTCTCTGAGGCAAAGACTTTATGCTATGTGGTTTAAACCGTTCCTAGCACAGTGTCCCTGACCCCCAACACCAGGATGTGCTTTTGCAAATAAAACCCAATAGGAGAGGGTAGTTGGAGACAAAACCCTGAAATCAGGCCTTGATGCTCAGAAAAGATGCTTCTTTGTTATTTATTTCTGTAATTATTATTATTCATGTAAGTAAACATAAGCATTAGTTCACCTCATTAAAATCAAAGAGAAAAATCTGAGAAATGTAGTTCAGCAGCCAAAGTCTCAAAATCCACCTTGAAATCTTATTGGCCATCTTCTCGAGGGAAGTGTAAATCTTCCTTTAGTTGGCTTTTATTTCTGAATTTGGCTCTGCTCCTGGAAATCTTCCCTGAGAGGCCTCCACTTGCTATAAATGTTGCAAAAGAAGCCTTGCTATTTGCAATGCCGTTATAATTATTTTTTTTTGACGGGCCAAGAGTTGCCTTCTGGCCATCTCAAGAGAGCCTTGGTTCTGTATTTCTAATTCATCATATGGAGTCGTTCTGGACATCAAGCTCTCGCTGCCAATCAAAACAACTGTTTATCTCAGGGTTGGGCCTTTAGTCTGTCTGTGTCCCTGCAAACTGAACTGAAGATTTCCATCTGATGGCTGTGATGCAACGCATCAGATTCCTTGCAGGAAAGGCAACAGGAAAAAGAGACTAAAAAAAAAGAGAAATTGAGATGAAGGGAGGCTTGGCTATAGGAACCCAGAAGAGTGGTTGTAACGGATCTTTTTCTTGTGCTCTTCTTCTGGTCTTAGAGGGATCTGCACTCTACTTTTGGAAGAAGACCCAGATGTCCATTCCACTCTTCCAAAAAACAATGGAAGGATCCTGGAGGAAATGTAGCGACTTTTTAATGGGCATCTAGCATTGCTTGGATAAGTAGAGGGCCTGGGGGTGCTTTTGAGAAAGAAACATTGTCAGGAAAACATTCTGAGGGCTCAGTGTCTCACTGTGGATCAGATCGTTTTTCAGTAACAAGGCGGGAAGTTCAAGCTAGACAGCCAGAAGTCATCTAGAAAAAAAAAGGAAAGAAACCCCATGGAGCTCAAATGCAATTGTTTGTATTGCTCTGAGGTTTGTGCTGAGAACAATCCGGCTTGCAGGCACCACAGAGGTGCTCAAAGCAAGGAGGCTGATAAATGAATGAATTTCAGGGAGCAGGAAATGCTGATGCCAGCTTTACTGGGTACAGCTATAAGACTCCACCGTAACCTTTGAGCTCCGAGTGTAAAGAAATGTTACGCAGCCCTGTGCGACACTAGCACAAGGCTTACCAGCTGGGGGCAAAGAGGAGGGAAGGGAAGAGAAAAGGGGCAAATAACATCATGACTTACTTGGGTTTTAGTTCAACATTTGTCTTTAAATATTTTTTTTCCCTCTGAATTAGTTTCAATAAAACCTGCATCGCTCGTGGAGCTCCTTCAATAAAAAAGTCACTGTTTGTTATACGATAACACTGAACAGACTCCAGGCACTCCATTTTCTTATCTTAGATATACAGTGGGGCATAACTCAAGCAAAGGGGAGAAGTTAATGCATCTGTAACACTAGGTAACAGAAGCAACAGTAGCATGTTAGTGTAGTAATAACTCTCACATGTGGAATATCTGAAGATGGGTTTTATTGAATTCAGTTTATTTAACCAGGATAAACCCTTGAGATATGGATCTCATTTACAAGATGCTGTTGGCAAGAAGGCAGATTATTACAAGCACATGTGGAAGATAAGTATAAAACAAAAAGTGAAAGACCTATTTATATTTTTAATTAGAATTCTTTTATCACCAAAAATGTTAAGTGAAAAGGAAAGCATTAGATAGAACTATTACTTGTTGATATTAATAGCAATGGGTCTTCCTGCTTACTTGCATAGCACATTTCTTTCCTGGGTATATTAATGACGAACAAAATAAAGGCAAAATGTCCTCCCTTGGCGTGTGTCAGGCCTGGCTAAGCCTGCTTTATTCAGGGGCATTTCACAGGTCCCTGTGAAATGGTCCACAAAGACCCAGTAATTGTGTCAGAAGAGGAAAAGGAGGGGTGCGGAGCTGCGTGGCGTGGAGAGGGCTGGGATGGAGAGCCCTCCAATTGAACGTGCTACTGAAATGCAGCCATATCTAGGTAATGCTGACACGTTAGGGCAAAAGCCAAGGAGAACACAATGTACTGCTGCAATTTCAGGAGAATCAAAGTAGGCAGAGTTTAAGTATTCAAAGTGGAATTTGACCAGGATTAACCCCTTTAATCTTGCTAAAAATACTGTATGATCTTTCATGAGTGCAGGCGTTCAAGACTCGACTTTTGCATTTCACACAAAAGGCATTAAAACTTCTGTTTATATGAATGCGTTTTTTGAAATAGTTACCTTTTAAGTGACCTCTAAACAGATACCAACCACATTAAAGTTATATGTGGTATGCTGGCACTCAAGGGTGCGAGGTGATGGAGTGCTTTTCTTTTCACAAGGCAGTTTTGCTTGATAATCAAATGTCTCTCGTAGGTAAATAAAAAAACCTCTCTCCTCTATTAGAGAGTTATTATGTTGTGTTTACAATGTATTCTTTTGGTCTGTAGTTAACATACTTTAAATACTCTTAAAGGTAAACGGCTGCCTTCCAACCAATGACATTTTCGGGCTATCAAGTTGCATATTTTGCTCAGAAGTGTGGTGCTGAGTCTGCTTTTCTGCTTTCCCTTTGCACTGCAGGTTTCCTCCTGCCTGTGCAGAGAGCTCCAAGCAGCAAAGTCCAATGTCTTTTTCATCTCTGGGACAGAAAGAAGACCAGGCTTGTCCAGCCATGCTGGGGTATGGCAACTGCTGGGATAAATATAACAGGACATGACACTATTATGAAAGAATGTGAGCCACAAAAAAAAAAAAAAGCTCTTTTTGAATGGAACGCTCCAAGATTTGCTGATGAATATTCACCTAAGTAGTAAGATGCTCAGCTGGGGCCTCCACAGCAAAACTATGCCTTTTAGTTTAGAAGCACAACCACAACGGAAACTACCTATCGGATTACCGTTGCAAAAGCATCTCAGCCGACAAGGGGTTCACTGGCCATACTTTGGTAACCAATTTTGTTCAGCAACAGCAGTAGAAGATTGGCGTCCCTTGCTTGTCTGTTGGGATTTGACCCTGGTTTTCTGTTGGTCGCCCAGCTACATAAAGAAGGATGCCTAGGTGGCCTGTATCTACCTATGGTGTACAGTAGGTAGACACTCCCAGCTGCAGGAGAGATTTAACTGTAGGTGGCAAAGCTCAAGGGCATGCTAGTTGCCCCTGCAAAGGGCTCCCTTGGGCTCCCAGTTCCTCAGCTCTTGGAAATTTTCTTGCCATTTAACTTGCACAGCAGGTTCCCTCCCAGTCACTGCTTGCAGCCATTTGGTGGCAGAGCAAAATGTTGCCAGGGGGTATCTGCTTGAATTAATTTGCTTTGGCTGTATTTGCACCTTTGTGTGTTTGTTTCCCATTTGAGCAGTGACATTTATTGGCACAAATGTGTGATGGAGAGCTGATTTGGGGAGAAATGTCAATATTTGCTCTGAAGAACAACCAGACCCAATTCAGAAACATACTTACTACCTTAAGTACATGGATGTGTCTCGTTGACTTTGTTGAATGAAACCTGATGCTGGGAACAGAAGCAATGCCGTGAGCTTTCACTGACCAATTAAGACAAATTGGTCATTGCCCAATGAGTCAAGATTGTTCAAGATCTATCCTCACTGTAATGAATTTGAAGAGATAAAATACATGCTGGAGATTTGCACACATTTGGGGAAAACATAGCTCTATCGTGACTGCACAGAAAAAGAAAGAGGCAATGTGGTTGGTAGGGGTAATTGTTGCATCATCAAGTCTCTACAAAGGCTGCAATGAAAAGAGAGTCCAAAAAGAACATGACTGTTGAAAATATGCTAAAAATAATGTTGAAAACTCACACTTGGGGGTCATCCCCTGCTAGGTCTTCAGAGGTGTGTGGGTAAAACAGACCAGGACTGTCAGGACAAAACCATGGCTTTTACATAACCTGTAGCTTTCTAAACATATCCACTTCAATCAATTTTGGCTGCAGAAGTGATGGGGGCGTTGCAGTCCTTGCTGCAAGCAGACTGTGGGTTTTTTCTGATATGTGTATTATAACATCTGTTGGGAAATGTGGTTGCTTGTGGCTCCTGTCTTACTAGAACAGCTCCAAGGAAATAGTATGAGGCTCAAGGCTGAAACCGTTGAGTCAAATTAAGCCACAACAATAAAGAGTTAACATAGGAGCATCATAAGTTCCTATATTAAAGTTGCCTAATGTTTCCCATTATAAAAAAATTCCAATCATTTTTTCTTTTGCAGAGCTTTAACATAGCTTGCAGCAAGCAAATTATGAAATTTGGCAAAGGACGGATTTGCAGTTAGGAAGAAGCTGCTTGTTGTCTGTAAAAAAAAAAAATTGTTCAGAGTTGACAGGACCCTATAACGTAAAATCCCAAACCCATCTTTTGCATTTTATTACAATCTGTAGAACTTTTCTGAAGTTTCTGAACACATGACTCTGGCTGAGCACACCCCAGCCCCTTCAAGGACTCTGCCAGAGAGAATGGGCTGCCCACATCTCTTTACTGAGGACAAATCCTGGAGAAATAGGGTGAGGAGACCGATATGTCTGCCCCCAGGAGCTCCTGTGAGATTTCCTAAGCGTGATGAACCAGGGCTCAGGTGGTAGTTTCAGTTATTCATGGAGACTGAGAAGTTCCTGATACAACCCACTGATGTCCCTTGCTGAATTCAGCCTCAGCTGTAGACTGTCCCTAAACTCTGCATCTGGCATGGTTTTACAGCAGTGTTGCTGGAAGCAGGCACTGCCTCTCAAAGGGATGTGTTGCCGTGACTTCACGCCTTGGTTTGGTTGCATTCAGTCCCATTCCTATGGGGGCTGGTCCAAGGAGGATGACCTGCCCAAGCTCAGTTTGCCTCTTGTTTTGGATGTGGCTGAATCATATCCTCCATCTTGGTTTTCAGCTGAGATCTGACTTCCTTGCTCTTTTGTGAAATACAACATTCCCCTTCTCCTCTTCTTCCCCTACTCCTGAGCACATAGAATTGAATATAATTTAGTTCAAATTTATCCCTATGGCCAAGTTCAACAAATTAGCAGCCAGAAATTTTAATCAGATATTTAATCTTTTAACCATGTAAGTGAGATTTTGTGTTTACAGTGGCAGTAGGCCAGCTTAACCTCAGCGAAGAAAGACTGTTAGTAGTGTCCTTGAAGCTGGGGAGCCAGGAGGAAGTGACTCCGCTGAGCAGGTCCGTCTGACCTGCGGCTTAAAGGCGGCTGTAATCACCACATCAGTATCTACAGCTTTGTATGCTGTTTAAACACTGGAAGGCCAAGGAAGATGTTGTCTTCTTTGGATTTTGCTAGTAACTGTTCTCTGCATTCAAAATTATTTAGAATAGTAAGGAAGAGAACAAACCTTTGTTGTTAGGAGGCCACTGCAGATGAACCTATAACACACTCTGCTGCTGAATTTGCCAAATCCTGGAGCAACAGGCAGCATCTTCCCAGATCAGACAAATGCCGGTAGCAAAGTTAATGAATCTTCCTGTTTCAATAGCAGCTTGCACAGGTGCATGCCTAAGTGTAGGCATATGCACATGATTCATTTCCCATGCCCTGTTTGCAAGGATCTCACCTGTTGTTTAAAGCAGTACATGAACAGGTTGGTTCTCATAGTGTTATGCGTGGAAACCATGTTGCGAAGTAGAATATGTGAAGCACTTTTCGGTCATACTTGGTGATAACCTTTATGACTGGAAGCTAGCGGTCCAGTATTTTGACAATGATTTTGCTGTGTATAGTTACTGAAGATTTATATTCAAAATGTTCTTATGTTAGAGCCAAGGGCTGAATACTTTAGAGGTCTGGGAGCATTTGGTTGTCATCAGGGTCTAGGTGGAATGGCACAGTATCATTTTCTTCTTTGCCCTAAGTGAAAACCTGAGCTCTCTGGAGCTCCTAAGCAACCTCAGATTAGGAAAGGAATCTTGACTTTACTGTTCAGACTTCTCACATAGAAATACAAAACCCTTTGGGGAAAAAAAGTGCAGATGTGTTTAAAGTCAGTGATTCATGTCAGCCCATCAGTATTCCCAGTGGTGAAAGAGCGGTTTGGGAGGCATTATAGTTCTGCACAGGGAGTCGAAAAATTATTTAGCTTGGCTATTTGGTGGGCATTTTGCTGGTAGCCATATGAGAAGTGGATGCAAGGAGATAAGCGTGGACTGCTTATACTTGATTAGACTCTGGAGAGGGTATACCACTGTGTACCAGGGTCAAGTTTTTAGTACTTTGTGAACTCTGACTCTGTGTTGGAGACGCAGACAAATTCTGCCTGAGATAGGGCTACTTTTTCGGAAGCATGTGTATATAGTACCTGTCTTACAGATTGACATAACCTTTGTGATTTCTAAGTAAAACTTACCACTTTACGGTCTTCCAAAATGTAAATGCTTCCTATGTCTTTGATTGCTACAGTTTAATTGCAGTTGTTGTTCACATGCCTTGTTTAATATGATTAATGTCATAACAAGTCTGCGGACATTCCTCAGTTCTTTACCTTGACAGTGGAACAACACTGGTGACAAAGTGCAGGTTAGGGCATAATGGATCTCTCTTTTTTTAAGGAATTACCTAAGAGTGCTCACAAAGATTTCAGCCTTGGCATGCACTTATTGGATAATTTTATTCGTCTTTATTTCCAACAGGGTATTTCTTTTTCATCCTAGAACTCTGAGAAATATTGCTTATGAATTAAGCTGAGTTAGCACATCTGCTGTACAAAAAATTAGCCATCCAATAAGGAGAAAGAAGTACAGAGTATATATTGACTGTAGACATACTGTAGGTCGGAATAGATGTCCTTTTGCTCAGGCCAGTATCTGATGGGAAGATGAAATACAGCCTGTACATTTATATGTTGCAGGGATATTAATTAACACGAGAGATGGCACAATTTGGATCTAGGCCAGGACACTGAAACAAAGCCACTTTCGTGGTATTGAGGGACGATCTCTCCTTGTCAATAGAAAGAAAACAGCCATCCATTTTCATCCTCCTGGATCTTTCTTCAACATTTTATGTTCTTGACCTGAAGATACTCTCATTTCATTTTAGAGTGTTAACAGGGAGCCAGAGTAATGTACTAAATGGCCAGGCCCCTCTTGAAGGGATGCCAGTGCCTACTAGAGGTAGAAAGCTATGTTTCTGCTCTTGGACCTTGCATTTATCAAGTCCCTCAAGGATCAATTCTCTCTCCTCTGCTATTCAGTATCTTTCTGCCAGTCTGGTGACGTGCACTATCGGCAGACAGTTGTGATCAGCCTTCTTGCTGCACGGTCCTACTACTTGGCTAATGTGACCAAGATTACTTTATCTGGTTGACAGCAATATATAGATTAAGGCAATTTGCTGAAAGCTATATCCAGTGATGACCCAGGAGATACTGACAGAGGTAAGGATTTTTGAAGAGTTGGCATCGGATGTGCTCCCCTTGGTGGGAGGCTTGCACCAGAGCCGATCAATTGCTCCCATGGATTAAGGGTGCACTTGCATTTCTCGCTGAACTGCAGGGTATATCAGTATATCAGAACTGAAAGGTATATCAGCTTTGTGATTTGCCTGCAAGGGAGGAACACCCAAATTATTATTCACCATCAGTAGTCCACAGTAGTTTTAGCAATCTGTGCCAGTGTTTAACTGCCCTTGCCATTAGAAAATTTTCATTTTATCTTTGAAAGAAATATCCCACACTGCAATTTCAGCTCACATTTTCTTGTTCTATCTGCAACAAACAAAAAGAACTTTCTTTTTTACTCTTTTTTTTGCAAATCTATTTTATATATATGAAAAGTATTATCACATTTCCCCTCTGGACTAAAAAACCTCATTTTTTTTCATTATTTCTCTTTAAGTCATGTTGTCTAAACCTCTGGTTATTCTTTACTTTTCTCAGTTAGTCCAAGTCTTTTATGAAATCTCTGTTCAGTATGGACACAGTTCCTTGGCAGATGCCTTCTAGGTGCTGAGTAGAGTGGAGGCATTTATTAGAATCTTAAATAAAATGTTCCCTTCTAAAAATCCCCATAATTTAAAGGATTTTTTTGCCTTAGTGTCATAAAATTGACTCATTATCAGTGTGTGGTCCCCGACATTTTCTAGTTCATTTTTAGAAGAACTATTGCCTATTCAGTTCTTTCCCCCTTGCATTTCCCACTTGCATTTTAACAGCTGAGAATGTCTTTCTAGCTGTAGTACTTTACTCTAGTCCTTACTGATAATATTATTTTTAATACTGTTTCTTCAATGTCTAAAGATCTTTTGAATTCTAATCTAGCCTCCCAAAGTGTTTCCAGCCTCTTCCAAGATGTGAGAAATCCCTTCTGACATTTTCCAAGTTTTTAATAAAAATGTTGACCCAAGATGGACCCCTGTGGAACTGCAGTCAAAGCCACTTTCCAGTCTGGCAAAGACTGATTTCCAGCTACTTTATGAGTAGAGTTTTCCAACTGTCTGAGCACCTGTCTTAGAATAGTTTTGGCTAGCTCATGATTTCTTATAATTTCCTGAGGATACTGTCATACAAGACAGTGTCAAAAGCCTTGCTAGCATCCAGATATGTGACATCAACTCACAAAGACCCATATCCTGCTACAGAGAAAAATTAAGTTGGGCTTAACAGAGCTTGTATTTGTTTGACAAGGCCATGTTCCTCTGCAGCTGTTATCTTCCAAGTAAATTGATTGTCATCTGATGGTCTGGCTATAGTATTTTTTCTATTATTTTTCTGGAAATAAAAATCAAGACGACAGGCTATGGTTCATGGACTTCTCCTTATAAAATGAAGTAGTATGTTTGCTCTTTTCGGGTACTCTACCACTTCTTCCATCTGTCAGAAATTTTCAGATCACTGAGATAGTTGGAGTTAGTTTAATCAGGTGAACCCATTTGACAATATCTAACTGCATAGCAGGTAACAATCTGCCATTTTCTACTTTATCCCCGACTAATGGGGTACTAAAGACTTTTGACCAATGAGTTTCTTGCCAGCAGTGTTAACTGCATTAGACATTTGATGACAGTTCATTCTTTTAGTGAAGAATGAAATAAAAAAACAGTTTGGATCAATACACTTACAGAAGAATGTCTCATTATGATTTCACATCCCTTGGAATTTGTGCTATGCCTTAACATTTCTGATTTTCTCTCTATAGCATGTGATGCTCCTTATAGTTATCCTGAGTAATGTGTTGTTTTTTTATTCTTGGATTTAGGGTTATGGAAGAGGTTTAGCAAGAGTAATGCCCACTTCTGTCTGGAGCTGGTCATTTTCTCCCACTTTGACAGTCAGTAGTCTGGCTCCAGTTATTCATGCCTGTGCCATTTCCTGGCCAGCCTACAGCAACGCAATATGTAGAACGCCTTCAGAGAATCAACGTGTGCAGAAAGTGGTCCTGTATTTTCTCAACAGCTGAGGCTATTCCAGATTTGTCATATTTGTCCACTACTCCTTTGACTGGCCTTCCATCAGGATTTGGATCAAGTTTATGGTCTTGTTACCTATCTCTATGTTCTCCAGGCCTGGGTGGAGAAACTAAAATGCGTGCATTTAAGCTCTGGGGTGAAAGTTGCGGTCAAAGGTCCTCTACTCTAACAGGACCCTTAATAAGAAAGTGACAACTGTCTGCGCAGAAAGTGGAGACTTTTTAGGCCTTGACTAGTGGCAGGGAATGAAATGACCCTTCCAAGAGCTGAGTTTACTGCTCTCCACAGTTGGTACTGGTGAGACTTTCTGTATTGCGTCTGCATTTGTGTCTAATTCTATATTACCTTCCCCTGCCCACATTTTGCTGCTGGAAGAGGAGACATTGCTTAATGCATCACTGCAAGAAGCTCAGATACTCCCATGACAAATGTAATTTTGCAGTGTGTACAGAATCTAATAGGATAAATAAACCATAACCCAAGAATTTCAGCATGAGTATGACTTTGTTTTGTTACATAAGGCAATTGTCACATTGTGAATAATTTGGAGAAAGTGGAAAAATTCTGACATTATTCGTTTGATCTTGGTACTTTGCAACACGACTGCTGGGAATTTGGGGGTTTGTTCTGGGAATGGGAATTGTGGGAGGACGTAGGAGGCTATTACGAGGAATTGAGGACTTACTGATCGACAGTGAGGGTGAAAAGACAGAGATTAATATTAGAGATTTGACACATGGTGTTCTCAGACGTGTTTCAATTTCTCTTTTTTTCTTTTTGTCATTACCAAAATGGCAAGAACACAAAGAGTTTCATTACGTGACTGTCAAAATCCTCGGATCCCTGCAACAGGGCTTGTGCAGAGGGCTACCGTGGACTCTTACTGGCTTCTGTGCCTGAGATGCTGGGGGAAAGCATGTAACATCACTGCCATTCCTGAATGTGCATTACCAGCTACAAAGCCCAGCCAGAAGCCTGGCCAGACAGCTCCATGTGGGTGACAGCCCTGAGGATCACATACACCTTGGGGGGTGCATTGAACTCACAATGTCAGACCAAGACAAACTACACACGACGTTATCTAGATCTTGCATAGTGTCCACCAAGCAGACACTTCTATCTGAAGACCTCCACAGAAAAAAAGAGAGGACAAATTGTACTGAGGACAAGAAAACATCATAGCACAATGCCTGTCCTTTGATTCAGTTGCTCTGTGACCAGTAACATCTCCCTTGTTTTCATTGCTGCCAGACAAGAGCAGCAGCTCTAAAGATTTTCAAGGCATTTTTTTTGAGAATAAGCCGGACACAGGACCCAAGTAATCATCCTTAGAGGTTTACGTCACCCTCTGGTGTTTTGCCCATCAAAATAGAGCCTGCTTCAAAGAAATGACATAGCCCCCTCAATGGCAAAGTGCACGCACTGGGAGAGAGCTCTTGGATTTCTGACTGCTTCACAGCACAAGTCCTTGCCTCAGAGAAATTCAAGTTTACCAGAAGCCTTTCAATTATTTTTTGTTTCGTTTCCCCAATGCCCACCAGATTAGAACACAGCTTGGCAATGTCACTAGAAGAAAGAGAGAGAGAAAAGAAAACAAAAAAACCCCAGTTGCCAGTGTTTCGACTACAAATGCGATTGGAATGGTTTGTGAAAATTGCCATAAAAGTACTTCAGACAGAAATGCTCTTTTCTTTGTATGATTTTTGGAAAGTTTCAAATTTCAGATGGCACTGTGCGCAAAACCAACAGGTCTACACAAATACATCTGGGTAAGATTGACAGGCGGGGAAAGCTTACAAGACCCTGTCAGAGCCAAAGAAATCTCTGCTGCGCGTGTGTCGATGGAAGAACTCCTGCTCTTGCTTGACAAAGATAAGGGTCTTTTATAGCAAAATGAAAACAAGGAATCAAAGGGTGAGAATCAGTCTTCTAATATCTCATCCTGTGTGTGACTTGATCAAGGGACATTCGCGACTCCCAGCATCATAGGCAGGATGGGAAGGGAACGTGTGGGTTGCTCCGTTTATTCCCTTGTAGCTGCCTGTAAGCATAAGGAGATGAACTTTCACGGACATTCGTGATTTAACAGAAATGGTGCTAGGTACTGTGATATTTCTAATTGTGACAAGAGATAATTAAGTATCATTAGAACAGGTCTGTTTCCCTGATATAGCAGCCCACAGGCACATATTTTCAAGTTTCCCATTGCAAACATGAAGATGGAAAAGTTGAGCTGGTCATAAAATCACATGATTCTGGGAGGCAAGGTTGTAAGAATTAAAAACAGAGTTTTTAACTGGAGTTTTGATGTAACTGGAAGAATAGACAGTATTGACACTATACGTTTTCAGTAACATTTATACTTGCTCTATCTCAAACATACAGTTACCTAGATACACACATTTCTATATTTTAACTATGCCACTGACCCTAGTGGTTATTCTTCTAAAGCTCCTTGTAAAACTTAAATACATGGAAACAGCTATGTAAAACAGTCAAGGTTGTTAGCTCTTTTCTGCTCCTCTTTCTTAATAATTATTTACATCAAGCGGTTGTTAAGTTATGTCCGATGTATAACAATGTGCCTATGAATTGGCAGTGACTTTTGGCTTAAGAAAGACTGCCAGAAGGACTGCGTGATATTCAGTGAGAAAACAAGGAGCTATTTTGAAATAATTTCTGGAGTTTCGGGAGAGGAGCACCCAAACGACATTCGTTCAACCTCAGTTGTATGTGACGAAATCTGTTCTTTGATGCATTCTAGTGGTTTTCAGAGAGGAACACGTATCCATGTCTGCTTGGGCTCCAAGCTGATAATTTCCTTCTATTTCTGTTCTGGCTCTGGGTGTCCATCACCCTCCACCCCCTGTTCCTGCCCATCTGTAAAACTCATAAAGCCATATTTAAACACAGTAACGTACACAGGCAAATTATGACTTGGAAGTGCTTGAAGGAAGGGATGTGCTTCATGACTCAAGCGTTTGTGTTGTCCTCTGCAGAAAACACGGACAATGAGAGTCCTTCACATGGGAAAAATGTTGTCAGCTTTTCCACAGAAATTCCCAACCTCCTGTCTTATCGCCTTTAGAACAAGATGCAGAAAAGCCTAGGGAGGTGTGTTGACCGAACCATACTTAAAAATGAAAGTCTATAAGCAGAGCCTGAATTTGTAACAGATTTGTTAGTTTTCAGTCAAAACGGGGCAAACAGCACAGTTGGCAGCACACCAAATGTCACAAATATCATATCAAGCTTTATGATCTTCACTAACATGAAGTAGTTCTGGAGGATAAAACTCTTCCCTCTATAATTCAGCCAATTTTTTTTTCCCAGAAGGAATTCCACAGAGTTACGGAAAAAAATTATTAGGTGTATCTTTGGTGAATGCTTGTTGTCCTGTGCAGATACCTATGTGGAAGCCAAGTGCCTAGGACAGGTGCTACAATACACTGCGAATGAAAATACAGCACCAAAAAGGAAACCTTCGTGAGGTAGCATGGTCAACTAGGGATGCAGGGCTATGCATGTCATGTAGATTTCTAATTGAGATTTCTTTATGCTGATACCTAAGAAGACCAGAGATGGACGGATTCCATCGTAATTTATTCATCTATACTTATGGTATTTATTACCAAGGTAAAAGCTGAGTGGTAATGCAGCTTTTTCTGGGAATATCTGAAGGAATTCTTCCCTATCTACACAATTGACTGAGTTACTTGTTCACTTCAGCAGGACTGAGACCAAACCATCACGGGAGGTGCAAGAAAAATATTGCCAGGAGAGAAAAGGCTGTAGCTGGAGAAATGGAAACATGATAAACTGTCATTTGATGTTTAATGAAACACCTATTAGTGAACATTTTGATAATTATTTATTTGTATAACCAGTGAGGGACCTATTAGGAAAACTGAGCTACTTTCACAGGATAGAGGTGAGGAGAGAAAGGGGGTGCCAGCTCAGTGGTTAGGGAGCTGACCTGAAGGAGCAAACCCAGGGTCCACAGCCTGATACAAGAAATACTCAACATAAAAATGACAAAATAACCAAGGTGAAGGCTCCAAAAATGGTTCTTCTGCTGTTTTCACTGTCAGTATGCTTTCTAAAAAAGGACTATATTCAGGAAATGTCTCTCAACTTTCAGATGAACGTAGGATCTTCCCTCCAACCATGGCACAAAGTCCCTAAGTTCTTAACATGTAGAGCTTAGGTCAAAGTCCTTTCTTAGGAATTTTTCTGAAATAGCTGAGGTAGCTCCCCCTCCAAGCACTGGTGGTGGCAACCCCACAAGTGAGGTACTTAAATCTCTACACACCTCATACAGATGCTGTAGGCACTTAACTTTGGGCTACAGATGCTCCTGGATGGCAGGATGCCTAAGAAGCCAGCGGATCTTAGCAACCAGCCATTGGTGTCTCTCAATGAGGGTGAAGTCTCCTTCAAAATGAAATTGGTATTTCCAGACAGAGCACGCAAAAAGGCTTGAAAATACGGTCCTGAACTTCCTTGGTACATAAAGACTGCCTTCATCTGCAGACAGCCATAGACATTAGCTCTGAAATGAAATCTCCATGTTCTTCTTACACATGAAACCTGTTGCCAACCTGTTAGCTGGCAGCCACTGCTTGGGGCCAGGAAGGGAGCTCACCAGTGGGATATCCTGAGGCCAATAAATTGGCCCTGAACATCAGGGAAAGATGTGTGAACTTATTTTCTATTAATGGATGGAGACACTGCAATATTCCT
Source organism: Steatornis caripensis (assembly GCA_013398225.1). Lineage (NCBI taxonomy): Eukaryota > Metazoa > Chordata > Aves > Caprimulgiformes > Steatornithidae > Steatornis > Steatornis caripensis. The sequence continues at coordinate 794,232 of VZSC01012804.1, read as the reverse complement.
TCCTACACAGCCCATATGCTTCATTGGCAGGCAGCTTAGAAGGCCTTGCAAGAAAATTAAACTTGCAAGAAAAGACCAGCAAGACATTTTTCCTTCCCACAGGCAAATAGGCACAGTCACCCATCTTATCTGCAAGCTAACTACGCAACCTGAATTGCTCAGTCTGCTCATGATGGCTACAGAAACAGCCCGTGCAAGCCCTTTATGGAGGGAACTCGAGGTGCCACAGAACTGCTGCTGTGGGCAGTAGGCTGTGACTTGAGCAGGCAGCTCTGCTGCTGCTCTCCTGTCTTGCCAAAAGACACAGATTTCCCATGTACCCTGCTCCTATCTGCATCTTTGGTCAAGCCCAGTGGAAGGCGTGGAGTTGAATTAAAGAGCTATTAGCGTGGCATGGGTGGAAATACAGAGCTTGACGTTAACTTGCAAGCCCTGCCCCATGCTCGGAGCGGGTGTGTGCTGACCTCTCTCCCCAGTTTTCACTCCATGGGATTTGGCTGTTCACCAGGAAATACAGCTCTTGTATTTCAGTTACTGCTGTGAGTCCTGTCCCTTGATTTGGGGTTGTTCATCTTATCACAGTTTCAGGTTAGTAAAGTGTGACCTGCAGCTTCTGGGGAGAATAAGAGCAGGGATATACGGCAACCACAACCCTGATCCTATTTTTTTACTATTTTGAGTAGCTTAACTCTCACTAAGAGCTTTGGGAGCATGACTACATTACCCATAATTTTCCTCACAGTCAGTATCATACCTACTAGCTATACCAGGCATTATTAGGTTGAGATGTATGTGTAAAGCATATGGGGGGGGGGGAGGCATCAAGCTGATAAATACTAAGAAGACACAGTTTTCAATTCTTGTGAAGAAGAAAGGTGATTTGTGGTTGTTATTAGCATTCCCGTGACAGTTTGAGAGTTTGTAGATGGCTTTCTGATACAACCTGATACAAAAGCGGCCCTTCACGGGTACCAAAGCAGGCCATCTGACGGGAGTCACTCAGGAAATCTTGGAAGACTGTATGAGGGGGCACATTTTCTGATATTGTTACAAATACCATGTCTTTTTTCTCCCCTTTCCTAATAGCAATTAAATTGGCAGATCAACTATTTCTGGGTGAACTGGCGTGGATTGAGGCTGCTGGACCATACGGTCTTTCCCACTGCTGCTTTCTGCTTTCAAGATTTTTGTGGCCTTTGTAATGGTAATGGGCAACCTTCCCTAACGTAGTCAAAGACAAGTAGAAAGTAGAAGTGACTTTGAAAAGGAGTACAGGGGGCAGAGTTTGCCTCATCTTTTCTGATCTCCAATAAGGCCTTTGTGATTCACCAGGGGATAACCACATAAAACGTGAATCTGAATGCAATGACACCCAAAATTTCAAAATCAGGGAACCCTCCTTAGAGTTGCTGGATGATTAAATGCATTGTTGTGCATGTTGGCAGGATAGAGAAATTCATTCCATGGACGTGGGGGGAATACCCTGCCTCTGGGCACCTTTGCTTCCATGCCTCCCTGTCACCACCGGCAGATAGCGGTCTCCTCAGCCTAAGAGGGAATTTGCCCTTGATAACAGCATACCTGCACCGTAACACCCCTCCAAGTCAAGGCATAAGGATAATCATCCCAGCCAGGCCACCAAAATTTGCAGCCCAGTGGGAAGTATCTGCCTCCTGCATGAAAAGGCTGCTTCCTTCCAAGGGGGCAGGGGAAGAGGGATGGGAACAGAGCCCCAGGGGAGCTGCAAATAATAAATAACCATTTGAGCTGTCGCAACGGCAGAATAAAACTGAGAAGGAGAATCAGGGTGGGGGGCTTACGACCAAGCAGTTGGTTTCCAGCAGCCACCTCTCTCCCCTCTCCCCAGGGCGCAGGAAGTCACCGGGGACATGGGGTCCACAGGGTTTGTGGGGTCGCGGGTGATGCCGGCGGGGCTGGGCGAGCGGCCACAGGCTCCGCGGCGCTGCTTGTTGTTGTTGGTCCAACGCAGGAACTTGGCAGGGGCGCGCAGCCGGTCCCCGCTCCGGGTCCCACAGGCAGGAAAAGTCTCCCAGCCTGCGGAGGAGACAGCCTGGCTGAAAAAGCCCCGCCAGCTCCGCTGCAGATAAGTTAATGTACACAGAAGGGACGTAAATTACCACGACCCTCAGCAGCAGGACATTGGCCAGGGCCTGTCAGGAGGAGGACAAGCGTCGGCAGGCTCCGCGCCTTGCTGACATTTACCTCCAGATAGAGCTGCCACTGCCGGGCAAGGAAGGACCTGGTGGAGCCAGGGCTTCCTTGAAAACAGCTGCCTGTCCCCGACACCTACAAACTAATGTGGTTTTAATCAGGGGAATTAACGAAGGGCGGTGCATTGTTTTCCCAAACGATTTGCATGGGGATGGCAGCCTTTTTCCCCCTCTCCCGCCGCCGCCTCCTCTGTGGCTCCACTGACTTTTCCATTATGTTTCTTTATCTGTGCTGATTTTTTTTCCCGCTCCCCCCTCCATGGGGCCAGACGTGCCTTCATCTCCACCCCCAAAGCCCTGACGACACTCACCTCCCTGTTTACACACTGACATCATGCTGCAGTCTCCCTCCAGCCCAGAAAAAAACCCCGGGAATAAGGCAAACAGGAAAAGGCCCATGACGCAGGCACCGCCATTGCCTCCTTCGCAGCTACAGCCGCATCACCCTCTTCAGGGGCCGTACCCACACAGAGCGTTGTACGGGCAGTGGGATCCTGGAGGATCCTCACCAGCCTCACGTTGCCGGGGCTGCGCACGTTGTGACATGAAGTCTCGTGGGACACCTGGCTCACAGGCTCCATTTTGCAGATGGATGGAGCTGAGATGGGACAACTGCATCCAGGTAACAGAAGGAGTCAGTAGCAGAGCCAAGACTGGAGACCAAGTCTTGCAGGCTTATACTTCAGTCATTATACCATGCTTTATATATACCATATAAATACATTACCCTCTCTTTCTCCCTCCCTGAGTTTCATTTCCTTCATGGAGAGGTGTAGTTAAACTTAAATCCAGGTATGCTGAATAGATAATGGGAGAAACAATGGGAAAATGTCTGTGAGGTTGCCCTCAGTTATTCCAAACAGCGTCTTGAAATCCACACACAGCCCATTAATTTCAGCAGGACGCCTTGTGTGGTAAGCTCTCACCAGAGATGTGTGTGGGAGGTACATTTTGGCCCATGGAGATTTCATTATTATTGTAAGCTTCAGTGTTAGAAGGCTCCAGGGGACAGCACTTTTCTCTCCCTCTTAGGGAAAAGCCAGACTTAGTCAGGCTAACTTCTGTGTCTTAACATACTGCTTGCCCTTACTTTCACACTCTCTGCTCTCTTGCATTTGTTATATACTCTGTCTGAATACCTGGCAGCAGACTGCTGCCATGCCTGTGCTCGCTAGAATTATGTTGGATCATTTAGGTTGCCTAAGTGTCCATAAATGCATAGGCTATTTTCTCCGGCTTTGGAAAGGCAATTGCAGTTCAGCAAGGAATGGGTAACTATATGGAGGCCAGAGAGCAGGTGCGGTGCCCAGAAAGGCCTTTTTGTTTGTTGTTTTTCCCCTGAAGATGCTGGGTACAGAGTGATGCTCTGGGATCAAACCTGTCTGAATCCGTGACGGTTTTATGCAGTTGGCTTCACAGACCTGTTAGGATACAGAGTAGGAGAGGGCAAGCACAGAGGGCTCTTGCCCGCAGTCTTTATAACCTATGCTAGAGACAGCAAGATGACACAAAAACGTGGTTGTTCTGATAATTAGATTTTTTTAAAATAACAGATTTACTGTGGCCAGGGTTTCCAGCGGCTTCCCATAAGTACTACCATTCCTGTCCACTTTTTGAAAGGCAGAGACTGTGCGTGATCATGACCTTCCTGTCTGTAAGGCTGTATCCTAAGGGGTGACCTGGGAACGTTGCTGGAACATCCGTTTCCCCAGAGCAAGTGAAGGTGCTGTCTTTCCCACTCTGCCACCCCAGGTCTGCTAACACCACACAACCTCCCAACCACACAGCGTGGGACACAGACTCTCCAAGCTAAGGCTATACCCTTTGTTGTGGCCCTCTGCATTGCCTTTTCCTTTCTGGCAAGGGGTGATAGGAGAGCTGCAGCTCTCCATTTTCCTTCTGCTTCCCTCCCAGAAGAACTATGAAGAAAGTTAGAGAATAGAAGTCGTCTGAGGAAGGCTAATGGCAAACAAAATATATGGACAGCGGAACTCAGATTGCTAGCACTTTACTATACGAGTAGCTTTGGGGTACTCTGGAATGAAAGAAGCGTGTAAGTAGTGTTGTTAGTAAAAGATGCAGGTCATATGTCTACCGTTCTGAGCCAACATACCCTGTAAACTGGTAACTTACAGCCTTTTGTGTCTTAATGGCTGAAAAAAAGTTCTGCCTTTTAAGTAGGGAACTGATTACAGGACTGATTTAGTATCCTATAAGTGCAATGCCCTGGGACACAAAAGATTGTATCTCCTGGAGAAGGAGAGTGCTCCAGTAACAAAGTGGATATATACTTCCTTTTTTTTTTTTTTTTTTTCTGCATTGTAAGAGGAAAACCAGCAACAAGGCAAAGAAGTATGTTGAAAACCAGGTATACATTTAACTGAGAGCCATAACTTCTCTTCCCTTCTAACTTAGACATGCTGGGCAAGGGATAGAAATATCCTTGGCCTTGGTGGAATTATTCCAGNTTTTTTTTTTTTTTTGTTCTGCATTGTAAGAGGAAAACCAGCAACAAGGCAAAGAAGTATGTTGAAAACCAGGTATACATTTAACTGAGAGCCATAACTTCTCTTCCCTTCTAACTTAGACATGCTGGGCAAGGGATAGAAATATCCTTGGCCTTGGTGGAATTATTCCAGCATCACATATTAGAATGGCTTTTCTAGGGACACACACAGTCAGCCCATGGGATTGATAGATGCCCTTTTCCTTGAGGGCTTTCATGTTGTTGTAGGATCAAAGCATGACGAACGTGTAAGGGTTTGGTTGTGGCAAGACCTGTTCTGCCCAGGAAAGGCTAAGGGTAGGTCTCCATGGGAGTCCAGGAGTACAAGATGGCCGAATGGCCAAGTCTTCTCCTGCCCCCAGGAACTGTTCAACATCCATCCCTGCAAAAGAAATGGGGCAGAGGTCTGTCTTCTGATGCACTCCTCCAGCTCCTAGGGGACAGAGGAATACATACCGCTCTGCTGCAAGACGAAGAAACGAACAATAGCAGCAGCCATTCACTCTTCGTGTGTGCTGAGGGCAGGCCTCTCCAGTGCATTCTTCTCTCCATGTGAAGATGTGGCTTCCCCAGACAGCCGACGCGTGTGTGCTGCAGCACTGGCAGGCTCCGCAGGCCGACATATGTTTTCATCTCTTCCCGCACAGAATGCCCCCTGTGTTTTCTTCCAAAATACATTCACGCTCCTGGCACTGGTAATCTTTATCTTTATGTGTTGTTTTGAGCACACCCACTGCTTCCTGACTTAAAGCAGTTACAGCATAGACAGAGATTTACTGACATCAGATAGTGGTTTTCTTAAAGCTGCTTTAAGCCAGATTGTTCTTTTGGTGGACAGGACACAACTAGACTTCATTTGGATGGAAAATAAAGATCAGTTTTGCCAAAGCGAACATATCTGGAGCGGGAAATTAAACTATGAATGAACATATCTTGAATGCTGAGGGGTTACCGGGAAGGACTGGAGTAATTGTGGTATTCCAGCAAATGCTGGTTTTGGTTCCAAGAGGTGCTTCCAATTTAGGTGCAGCTGAAATCTTGTGAAAATGCCTAGTTTCACAGCAGGTGCCAGCGACTTCAAACCAGGACCAGAATGACACGCATTCAGAAATAGCTCCAAACAGCACTTTCTCAGTCCATCAGTAACATCAGAAGCGAGGAGCAGGATTGACGGATGAGGTTTCCTTCTGGGCCCAGCTCCTACAACTACTTCACTCTTCCCATGCTCCCAGAGTCAGTGCCTGGCCACAGCAGAGGACCCCCCAACCCAGGCTGCTGACCAGCAGGACTCCCGCGGGCTGGAGAATCCAGCCTCACATTTTTTTGTGATCTGTTGCTGTATTCACACCTCTTCAGTGCATTTCATTTCAAAACTAAGATCTATTTCTTGGTTTCAAATGGGACTTGTCTAGTGAGTCACCCCTAAAACACCCAGTGGTATGTAAACATACCCAAGCTCTCCTGAAAGAAGGAATCCCAGTTTTTAATTCTGCAACAGACACCCTGACAAGATGCTAGCCTATCTGTACATCTAAATGTCCAGGCACGTTGCTTCAGGATGCGCGGGCTGGAGTTTGCCTTTTTGCTAACGTAAATGCAGATTTTGACACACAGGTGCTGAGGGATTTGGGGAGGTATTTCTGATTCAGAAAAAAAAAAGGTTATTTGACTGTACATAGATGGCCCCTGGTTTCCTTCAGGGATGCTCCCCCTTTCCCCCAGCCTTGTGCTGTGAATAAGCATCCAGAGGCTTGGAAGCTTATCTAGACTTATCCAAATCTCTTTGAAGGGATGGATTAAGGCAGGAACCCTGGGACCCAGGCCAAGAAACCTCAACAGCTCAACAAGTCAGTGAGAAACCAAGAGTCTGTCCAGGGATGTTGGCTAAGGAAGAATGAAGAAGTCCGTCCCAGGGAGGCGAAGGGAAGGGATCATCTGTCTGGGGAAGGAGGGCTCCATGGGGAGATGAGCAAAGAGGATGGGAGAAGGGGGAGGGTGCAGGCCAGGCTGGGAGGGCTGGGAGAAGGCACACTGTGGTGGCTCAGGCCTCAGCTGCCTTAAGCCAAGCCTGCTTTAGAGGTCTGTGACCCTGGCTGCAAACTTTCTGTTAAGAAATTATGATGGGAGGCTTCTGGTACTCTCTGGCACTGGCTGCATCAGCAACACCAGTGGAGCCGTCTGTTATCCCAGCACAGATTACCTTGTAGGAGACATAAATAAAGGGAGACACGAGGACATCGTATGAAATAGTAAATGGTCCTGAGGAAGAAGACCAGGAGGTTTCTATTCACTTTGCTCCGTGGCAAAGGACAAGATGACATTTAATGCAATACTGAAATAAGGCAAAATTAGAACTGATGAAAGGAAATCCCTATTCATGAAACACAGTCTAACCTGGTGTCATTCCTTGGTACAAGACATCAGTTAGTCTACAAGTCTTTAGAGACTGAACAGAGAGTGAGATACACCGACAAGTAGCAGGGTTTTAGCAATACGTTCTATTAAAGATCAGTAAAGGTGCTGGGATTGTCTGTTGGTTTGTTATTGTTTTTCCTGCTTGCTTTTCTTTTTTTTTCCTGAGTAGATCAAAATGTTGCCAGCAGAGCAGTGTTTGCACTGGGAAGGGCAGATTGAACAACCCTGAGACATGGTGTGGGGCGTCAGTCGTGCAGCAGGGAGGAAGCAGGAGAGGGGGACGATGGCCACCTCCAGCATCCTGCAGTCGAGCAGCCCTGCGTCCCCGGACCTCCGTCCTGCCGTGGGCTGAGATGGAGCCTTGACCACCCAGAATGACTCCCGGAGCAGGAGTTACCTTTTTCCAGTCACCTAGTTTGTTGTTGTGGATGTTTGTTTGGCTTTGGTTTTATCATCTTAGCAGTTTCATTCATCTTTACTTTTGGTGGTTTATTTTTGCTACCCAAATTAACCAAACAACAGGCAATTAGGCTGATTTACTGAATAAAATACATGCCTGTCCTATGTTCTGGGCTTCCAAAAATGGGTGGGAGCAAATGTATCATTGATTTACAGATTATTTTTCGCGATTGATGTTGTTGTGAGTGAGGTTGGAGACTGCCTTAAAGCAGAAAAGCTGAAGCAACTTTAGAGCAGAGTTGGAGCTCAACAAGCATGTCTCCATGTAAAAAGATAAATCGATACAGAGGCAAAACAGGCACTTGGCTTTGAAGGCAGAGAATGTTTTTCTTTTTTCAGTCCTTTCTTAACTGATACGAAGATTTTTTGTCCACCAAAGCTGCACAACGTCTTCCTTCCTACCCCAGCTGAATTACACTGTAGACTAAATTTCAAATTCTTGGGGACGGTGGTTATGCCTGAGTGAAGTTTGTGGGTCATGGAGGAAAAGGACACATGCTAAAATCAGTGCTTCAAACTTATACAATGTTTTTGAAGCTCAGACAATTCTTCAACCCATTCCCCGGTTCACATATGTTTTTTTTTCTTTCTTCACTCCTCGCATGCAACAAGGAGTAAAAGAGGGAGCACAGAGCTGAGCCCCTGTCTCAGAGCATGGTGATGAGGGCCCTTCTTCTTCGGAGGTGAGAAACACCAGAAATTGTTAATGGAAAGCTACTCGGGCAAGAGCTTGCACCCCGCTCAAGACCCAGCTGATTCATGGTAGGCAGAGGAGAGGAGTCCATCATCTGGTGCTGCAAGGGCTTACTGCATCTACCAAGTACACTGTATCAGGAAGAGCAGCACAACAGTAATGTGGGGGAAGGAGGGTGGTAAGAGGCAAAGTGACAAGTTAGTTCCAAATATGAAGGAAAAAAACATTCAAAATGTTTGTCTTAGAACTGTTTTTCTGGTTAATGTTTAACCTTTCACTTTTCCAAAGTAATGTTCTTGTTATCAGCTCCATTGCTGAAGGTCACATATAGAATAAAAGTCATATCTTAAATGAGAATAAATAACACAAGCAGAAATTAATTGAGTGCAAGTGACTCATGCGACATTTGAGGTTTTCTTTACCTACCAATGTAAGCAAATGGTGTAAGCATGTCCCTTTTTGTCCCTTGAGCTGAAAAGAAAGCAAGTGAGCCAGAAATGACCTATTGTGCTGCAAATGCACTTAAGTTCCATTAGGAAGGCTCTCGTCCTCAAATCCAGTTATTCTAGGAAGCAAACAACTGTAGGACCCGGGAATATCTGTGCCCTGGCAAGGGAAATGCTCGAGGGGTAGTGGAAGGCTCTCTGCTAATGGGAAGCACCCGGGAAGCCTTTGAGTTGCACTGCACCGTACTGAATGACAGCCATGATTTTGACTGATGTGGCAAGATTTCCGATAAGAACCCAGGGGATATAAACAAATGCTTTTGAGGTATTTGTGACCAATAAATCAATCATTTTATTAGAGCAAACAAATGTAATGCATATGGTTTACCTCCTGTGTTTGTGGGTCTCAACAACTTCAGATGCATGGGAGTTTGTCTACTAAGGGGACTTGTTCATGCTATGGGGAAGATAACTGGCATCAGCAAAGAGTTTCATTCAGATTTTTTTATGGTAAATCCCTAACTGTGTTTATTTATGGTTTAAAGTAGGCGTACTGGTTCATAAGGGAGAAACAGTGATAGAAAAGAAGCAAGTGCTGCTATATAAGGCTTTACAACAAAGACACCTGGCTCATCGATGTGGTTCACAAATACAGGTTTGCATTGCACAGTCCAAAAACATTAAATGCTGAGCAACTTTTCTTTCATTTCAAAGTTACTAATTTTTCATCCAAGATCTAGACACCAGAAAGAAAAGGCCTTGCTTGTATTAATTATTTGTACATTTCAGGTAAAAACATGGAGTGAGTGCTCTGTTGCTGAGCAGAGAGTTGTTTTCCATAGAAGGCACAGAAGCAACTACTGTCTTGAAGACTTAAGTGGATCTGAATAATTTCTAAGATTACTGTTGAGACAATTCATAAAAAATTTTCAGTAATTAGATAAGATTTATTTATCCAGGCCCTTTGGTACTCTCTGCATTGTGCTCTATTCAGCTGGTAAATCCAGGCAGTTTTAAAGAAAAAGAAAAGGAGAAAGCAGTATTGTCCAAGCAAACTACTTTCTAGATATTTTATGAACTACTACCTTCATGATTAAGTTTTGATGGTCCCACTCTCTGCTTTTTACTTCTGGTGGCTTGCAAGGGATTGATGGCTGATACAGCTTTTGCCTGAATCGAATGAAAAACCTTGCATGTTGGGGGTCCCAGTTCATGGACAACCATCAGAGCGAAATGTCAGTGGATGGAAGGTGGGTCATTCTGGGCACCGTTCTGATTTTAGGGCCCACTGTCACAACANATGGCTGATACAGCTTTTGCCTGAATCGAATGAAAAACCTTGCATGTTGGGGGTCCCAGTTCATGGACAACCATCAGAGCGAAATGTCAGTGGATGGAAGGTGGGTCATTCTGGGCACCGTTCTGATTTTAGGGCCCACTGTCATAACACTTGGGAAATAGGAGCATAACTTGCTTTGCTGCTGGGGTGAAGACTGCTCTCACCTGCACATTGCAGTTATGGCTCAGTCTGCACATCTCTCAAAAGCTACAAGTGGATGAGCTTTAAGTGTTTCTAAAGGCTTTTCTAAGAATCTTAGAAATAAAGTGTCAGAGCATTCAAATGTCCCATATGCTTCTTAATAGCAATTATCATTTTTCTAAAGGAGTCTCATTTTACTTGACCTTTTGCTCTGTGCTCTGCAAAGTTAAGTCAATAAATTAAAATCCAGCTTTGATGTTGAAGAGTCATGGTATACTCCTGGAAATGAAAGCAGCTGTCACAAACAGCATCTTTTTTTTTTTTTTTTTTTTTTTTTTT
>VZSC01012804.1:761423-783518 GCA_013398225.1 Steatornis caripensis | reverse complement strand
TTTTTTTTTTTTTTTTTTTTTTTTTTTTAGGAAATAAACACTGGCAAAGAGACAAGTGAGTTGCTCCATTTCTCCTAATCTGAGTCAAGCTTAATTTTTAAGCTGATAATAGCAGTACTGGTGCAAAGTCTCAGAAATATAAACTCCAAAGGAACAAGAGCCCTTTCTGCGGTGATAGCTCTCACCATATCACAGACAATATTTGGACCAAGTTGGAGGAGTGGAGAGATGGGCTCCTTTGCATTTCTGAGACCACTACCAAGCCTGTGCTGATGCACACCACGTAGAACCACCCTCACCAACATAGCGATACTGCTCTTTCTGAATAGGAAATTCAGTAATTTTTGCCTACACCAGCAGTCAATTTTTATTTCCTCCCTTTTCCGAGAAGTTTGACTCTATTTTCTAGACCAGGATCTAGAAACACAACTTCTTCTGGCATAGCCTCTTATTTCTGAAGAGAAAGGGGCTGTTCAGAGCTGGTGCTGTGGTCCAAGTCACCGTCTATCACACTTCCCTGCTCTATTTTCACTTTTCTCATGTAACATCACATCATCTCACTTAATACATTTGTTTCTGATTACAAGCTGTGTATAATGGCCCAGCACAATGCCTTACAGTATGCTATGGCTTCATGCCATGGGAAAACATATTCGTAATTTTTATGACCCCAGTGCAGCAATGATGCATTTTTTAAAAACCAGAAGAACATATAAAGGAATTATTTTGTAGCAAGATTAAGCATCATTACTCACAGCAGACATACACGTTGGAACTCATTAAGTCTTTGCTTTGTTATTTTTGGTATTTCAGAACATGTGCTGTAAGTGTCTCTTGGTTCTTTTCAATTCTGCTGTATAAAATCCCTTAAAATTAGGCAGGACAAGGCCATAAATCTCTCAATCTCAGATTTTTCCCTCCCTGTCAATCTGGAGTGAATCTGCAGGGCAGAGGTTTTTTTGGGTTTTTTTTAGCTTTAGATGGTGCAAAAAAATGCTGAAGGAATGATAAGAAACACGGCAAGGAACAGCAGAATGGGTGGGTTACAGCAAATTAATACAAGCAGCCTACAGTTCCCTTTTGCCATTCCATATTATTAAAAAATAAAATAAATTAAAGCTAAGAAGAGTCTGGGTGGATGGATGGATGGGGTGGGGAAGAAAATGTCAGAGCAAGCCCCTGGCTATTTCTCATTTCATTTCCCTCAGTGGCAATGTGTCAAAAACAGGGAGAAGAGAAGGGAACATTGAAATTTGAGGGAGGAGGAGGATGTGTGTGAAAAATTCCATAAAATGTGGTTCCAGTTTAAACTCTGTTGTGCAGAAACAACGGCAACATTTGCATGGGTTCTTCCTCTTATTTTTTTAATCCTTTCTGCAGGATGGTGTTCTCAGAGGAAGCAAGCTGAGCCCAAAACAGGGCAAACACCCCTTGGAGTTGTGCTGAAGTCTAACTCCAGAAAACCTCCTGGCAATGAGACATGGGGATCAACCTCAGCCTTGGTGTAACTCCACTGACATCACTGGTGTTGCGCTAAGGCAGAATTTGCTCCCCCGAGAGGATGTTCTCTATTTTAAGATGAAAAGGATGCAGAAGCAAAATGGGAAGCAGAATCCAGTGAACGGCTCCATTCATGAGGATGGAAAGTTTTGGTAGGGTGGAGTGAACCCTGAACTGTCACTGCTGCTCTTTCTCCTTGGCCTCTGTCTTGAGAGGTTTTGGAAGACAAGGTCATTCCACACACACAACTAATTCCCCACTCAACATGCCAGTGGCATTACCCACCTCTGGCCTCCCACACGCTGTCATACCCTTATCAGGACACTCACACACATGCTAGCACCAGGACCCTTTGGTAGCTTCATAAAAAAAGCAAAGACAGTCTTATGAGTCAGGATCTGGTAACGCTAAGCGCTGGAGAAAATGTGCACAGACAGATAAGCGTGAGGCTAAGGATAGTGCCTGCCTTCTGGGACTGCCTCTGCTTTAATGTCATCTAGAAGACAAGTTGAGAACATGAAGATCTCTGTGGGCTACTTTTACTGGGCTGGAAGTCCCTAGGGCTTTACAGGATGACTGGGGTGGAAGCTTTGAACCTAATCTGTCCAGCAGATCTCCTACATATTTCTTAAAACACCTCCATATTAAGAGCCTCAAAGCTCTCTGTGTATGAGTTAACTTTTGATTGCTCAAAAAGCCATTCAGTGAAAGCCATGTTTCCCATGTGGAGAGGGGAAAACAGATGTGGTCAACCACACTTCTGCTCCATCAGCCTTCTCTTGAGGTTCACCTTACCATTTTCACCGCTTCATACATGTGACTCAGCTGTTTGAGCTTTTCAGCGTATCCAGATCCAATCTGCTCTGTGTATGGGGGTTTTCAGGTAAAAACTGTAAATGCAAATTTGAAAGTTAGCTCTGGAAATTTGGCCTAGGAAAAGTGGTTATGTCCTAACTGAGCTGGCTTAACCAGGATGACGAGGATTGTTTCTTCTGCACTCTGTCTGACAGAACAGCTTTTCCTGAGAATGGAAGTCCTCTGCAGAGGTTCACACAGTAAATGTGGTTTGGGCAGACAAATAATATTCTGATACAATCATTGCCTCTTGTGGGCTAAAAAATGAAAACACTGGATAAGATCCCACCTCTTGGCTTTGCGCTTGTCAAGAATAGGATCTATTAGTCTTTAAAAGAAATAATAATAATACATAGTAGCCAAGGAGAGATATGTGAACTGGCATCTAATCAATGTTTCATGGAGGGTTTTTTTTTTCCACTTCATTTTTAAAAAATTCTCAGAACTGTCATTAGCAAAAAGATTTTACTGTTCCAAGCTTTCCTCGCCTTCTCATGCAGGGACACTCTAGTCCTCCGGATGGGTTTCCTTTCTTCCATTTAGGATAATGATCTGTGTCCTACCGAAGACGGACTCCAGAGCAGTAGTGTGCAAGAACTGGGAAGCCTTCTTGCCACCCCTAGAAAGCTGGGACAGGCAGAGCTCCTCTGATTTTTTTGTCTTTAAAATAATCTCTCTGCATTCTTGAACTGCTGTTACAAACACGAGACCAACTCCACCTTCAGCAGCACCAAGACATACTACTCCTCAGTTGCCTCACAACTTGTGCAGTTGTTTTACAACACTGTCAAGTGTTTTACATCTGTTTTCCCCTGTGTGCAGCAGTGTAAACTACTACATGAGGTGATGAGCAAGCTCCGACTTCCATGATTTTCAGTGATGGCATGGCTATTCCTGAACTTTATAACTTGAGCCTTGGAAAATCATGTCCCCGTGTTCATTTATTTTCAGCCCAAATTTTGGGTATGAGGCACTCCTGCGTGGTACACCTGGAACAGTACCTAAATCATTTGGTTTTTTTCATTTAACTAGTGTAACATGACAGCAAAAGTTCTGCCAGTGTCCCAGGGAGGCACCAGCCTTATACACAGCATTGCTGTGATGGGCTGGCCCTAGTAGCCTGGTCAACTATACCTTATCATGGGAATAGGTACAGCTGGTACTTGAAGCCGCTTTCTGAGTCCCCTGGAACTTCTCCCACAGGGACAGGAGGTTTGCCGCGAGTGCAGCCTCTTGCACCAGGGCTGGACCAATATCCTTCCAACGCAACACACCTGCAGCCAAACCATGAAGACCTACTGTAATTTGGAAAGTCGCTTAGGGCTGGAGTCATTTTATCATGTGCGAACTGACAGTGTCGCTGTCTGTGCATAACTCCTAAAAGAAGTAGAAATCAGTTGTTGCCTGGGTGAGAGCCAGGTTTCTGACTGTTTTTCTCTGCGGGTGCCTAATTTCCTTCCTGTTGCTGATGGTCATTTTTAGGTTTTTGATAGATAACAGTTCACCTTGGCTCCAAGAAAAAGTATGACCCTTCAAGAGCCTGGAATGCCACCTATTCCTATGGCACAACGTCTAGTCCAAGAAAAATACTACATTATAGCCACAGGAGTCTATTTTGTCTGTCCAGAAGCAGCTGTCATAGCTATTTCACCTCCATATGATCTGGGGGTATCTGCTGGATTATTGGAAATGAAAGCACATAAGACTACAGCAGAGAAGCAGACTGCCCCATGAAGTCTTCACATGCATTGGCACTGAAAAAGAGTAGGACGATTCATTCGTGTGCCTACATATATCTATAATATATGTGTATGTGTATATGAGTGTTCTATACGTGTGTGTGTTATAGATACATATCTATATATAACACACACATGTAGGCATTTTAATGTGTGTATGTGCATGTGTGAGAGGGAAGAGGAAAGAATAGAGGAGCTCCAGTGTTTGTCCTCTATTAACTAAGTCATCTTTCAGGCAAGAAAAATTGCTGTGACCAAGCGAAGGCTCCTACTTGATGAGTTAATGCAAAGCCAGAAAATTATGGCAGTAACTGCTGTCTGGGCATGACCAGAATTTGAACTGCTTAGTATGTATGTATTGCTGTATACTCTATTTCCAAATAAGCTGCATTTATAGTTGTGAGTTTTGCTGTAGAGAAGGGGGTTGGTTGAAGTCCTGAGCCATCAAGTTATATTTTTTCCCCCTAAAACAGTGATAAGTATCTGGAAGACTAAAACAGACACCCAAAAATGCCTTCATATTTTTTCAGTGCAGAAAACTATCCCATGACATCAGAATGTAGTTTACATTACGGGGAAGGGTAATAAGTGAGAAAGAAACCAGTAAGAAGATGGTAACATGTTACATTTAATCAATGATTTTAAAGGATTAGACTACGAATGGGTAAAGCCTAAGCAGAGAGTCCTTTCATTAGTTGCTTGGAAGCAGCAGTTATTTCTGGAGACAGCAGACTGAGATGATTCCAAATCCTTGCATGTCCAGTGGCTGAACCCATATCTGGTCTCAGTGCGAGAAGATCCCTTTGCTAATAATAAGCAGGTCCTCCACAATGTGTAATTGAAGTCTTATACATCCATGTCTCCCATCACACTCCCCCAAAGCCTGTATCTCCTTCAGCAGCAGTAGATGTGGCATGGCCTTTTTTCTGCTTCATAATCTCTGAGCTAGATCTTCTGCTGAGGTTGTGCCTGATGTGTCTTCCCCAAAGTACCATCCAAAGCGGCTTTCCCAATGCTCAGAGAAGGATGTGGCATGCTTACATGGCCTAGCTGTGTCCTCTTCCACTAGAGTGACTTGTTGCGTGGGGTCTTCCACATTAGGAAACCAGGGAATTGAAGCAATTCATAGTGTGGAAACAAAGACACAGTTTTCCACTGATGTGCCTCCATACCCGTCTTAAGCTCTTCCTGAGCTGTTTCCCAGCTTCTTTGTTAACGATTAATCTTTCGTCTTCAACACTTGTCAATGAACTTAGTTACTTTCCTTTGATGCATCATATATAGCATCTTCACAACTCCTTGGATTTGATCTTCGATAATATTCAATACCAAAAATATAATTTGTAATACTTTTGATACCCTTCTCCCAGTCCTTCACATCTTTGCCTGGCTGTTTATCTTCTCTATCAGCTGGTTAGTACTGGTGGTATTATTTGTTAGTAACCTGCCCAAGTTAAACACTGTAACCTTTATATATTGAATGGCTTTAAAAATTTGCAGATAGACTCATCGAAAAATAACTACTGTGTCCTGTGTTGATTATTAAATGCTTAATCATATTGTCCTAAACAAGGATGATGGAGATGGAAAGTCCATTAGAGGACTTCTGAAGAAGTTGTCATGTCATGCCATGTCAAACTCCTTGCTCAGATTCTGGGGTAGTAGAGGGGCAAACAGTGCTTTTGAGAGAAGATCTCTGGGTTATAGCATTGAAGATATCACTCAAGAATTGAACAGATCACTGGAGGAAAATAGGAACATTGGGCACCGAAGTGACAACTGCAGGGACTGAAATCTCAACATGCAGTTCTCAGGCATTTGTGTTTTGCCAATGGAAAAAAGAAACTGTTCCCTGACATGTTTTATGACAAACATCTTTTCCTGTTAGCTGAAAACCACCTTTACTTCAGAGCAGTTTCAGTGGAAAAAACTTTACCAGCCCTACAAAAAAAGGGATGCTTCTCTCCAAAATGTTTTTAAGAAAACAGATATGTGTAAATTCAAGTATGAAGTATAATAGAAAGTAAAAATGGCTTGGACTTTTGGTTGAGTTTGCAGACATGAAGTGTAGAGTTGGAAAGGATGAAGGAAAGGCAGAAAAGAGACACACAGATTTGGAACTATTTTTTTAAAACACTGAGTCAAACTGAGAATGTGGAAATCTCAAAGCCAAATTCTTGATCGATATAAAAGCCGTGTAAGCCACATGTCAGGCTCAAGTATATCAGAGAGTTGGCCTGACTCTACTTCTTGCACTGATATGAAGCAGGAATAACTACACTGAAGCCAGTAAATAGGGTTTAGAATAGTGTCAGAGCAGTGCCTGCAGATTTAAGATTGTATAAGGGATAATGGGTCTTGGAGCAATTTCTGCTCTGGTAGCTGTGGAGCGTGATGGTAGCCTACGTGTCAAAAGGACAAAAGCGAGGGTCTATCAAGAAAGCAATTAACAACAGGGAATAAAGTAATGGGAGGATCAGCTTTGTTCTGTACTCTCCTTTTGTCCATGTTCTGGATAAATTACACTTGCTTTTCCTTTCCAGTGACTGCTGTGTTAATGTACGTAACATCAGCAGCGGTACATGAACTTGTAACATCAGTAGTGGCGTAAGCACTGTTTGGTTTGGCCCAAATTACAGGACATTGAAAAGCAAAGTGAAAAGGAAGGACTGCTCTTTTTTTTAAATGCAATATTAATTGTTTTCCCCCTCAGTATGTTCTACAGAGTCCCTGTTGCAAAGCCCAGGATTAAATTTCATGTTCACAGTTATCCTAAACCAAGATACTACCCTTTGACTTTTTTTTTTTTTATTCTTGCTGAACATATCAAAGCATTTCAATCAGGCCAAGTCACTGAACAGAGGAGTGCCAAAGTAAATACAAAAGTTTAAATTACTACAGCAAAGGGACAAAAATTTCAGCCAGGACCCGACTTACGGGGATTTTCAAGCTATTCTATAGGCCTCCAGTATATAAATTTTCTAGATTTGACTTACCCATCAATTTTGATTATCCTGCTGATTTATTTCTGATTACCAAGGTCATCTCCACATTTAAAATGCAATTTATCTTGTCAGAAATGTTACTGATGGGGTTTTTCAGAGACTCAAGCCAGCCTCCAGCTCTTGCTGTTTCAGAGCTGCTGGCGGGGAGCTGGCCGGCCCCTGCCGCACCAGGCAAATCCCCGGGGGTCTGCCAGGACCCGCAGACGCACCGCACGCGCAAACCCTGCTCTCTCGATCCACCTCACAGGCTGGTGGCTGCTAGAAATTGGTGGCTAGGGTCAGCTGCAGCCCCCAGTTTGTACCCCGTAACTCCCCCAAATGAGCCCGGGGTGACGGCAAAGCTGAATCCAGCCTGGGGGCGGGGGGTGGCAGTGCTTTTCCCATCCCCATTGAATGGGTGCACACGGAGCTGCGTGACACCCTCTTGCACATTATTCCACCCTGACTGGTCAAGAGTTTTTAGCTTTGCATCAAGACATTCATTACGTGATGTAAAATAAACAAGGTTTAGCTTATTTGTTGCCTCACACTTGGGGCAACAGGCTCTTTATCTGGATGTGTTCATTACCCGAGCTAATAAATATTTTTAACATAAAGTATTACCTCCTTCGGATTTTTGGAAACCAACCAAAAAATAAACACATCCGTTTCCTATTGTTGATTTGGAGATATTTTAGGGGCCTATCTTTATTTTTAACACTGACTTTTTCCCCTTATCCAGCAGTGGAAAAAAAATATAGGAGTCAACAAGAAAGCACAGGCAACAGCAGGGAAATCTCTACTTTTTGGAACTGCATATCTAACTTTTCTCTAGGTGGAAAATTGTAAACAAACACACAAACCCCAGCCAAAGCTGAAAAACAGAGCATTTATTTGTTTTTTAAAAAAAAAATCCGAAACAAGCAAAGAAAAAAGATCACATGGACATCTCAAAATCAAAGGGTTTTCTAGAAAATGTCAATAAGAAAGATTGAAAACCTTGGGGCAAAAGGGTTTAGAAAAAAAGATGCCCCCAGATTCAGAAAAAAAAGTTTAGTTTTGGAGGTATTTACTGCCTGCATATGAGCAGCAAGAGTTCTGCGAGGATGTGGAGGTTGTGGAGACACTACATGGGCCAGATGAACTAGTACAAGATCTCCAGTTCATACCCGCGCCTGGAAGTACAGGTGTAGATGTGGAGCTGTGCTCTCCACAAAACCCCGTTACTCAGTGAAAGAGTTGAGGTCATTCCCATGGGACAGAAGAAGGATGTCTGAAATGAGTAAACCAGGACATTGTCACCTGTGGTGACAAGCAAAGCTCCCATACGAGATGTCAGCCCAAGTCTTATAAGACATGTTAGCAACAGGCTGAAGCGCAGGTGGGCATATACAGGAGCAGGCCTGCGCTCAGTAAGCAATGGTTACTGGCCAGACACTGAGGAACAACTGTCCTGGTAGAAGAAGAGCATCAGACGGGAGCCATGGCCACTTACTCGTGATGTGGTCTTCATCGCTTGCGCTGGGAGTGCAGTAGAGCCAGCAAACCNTGCCAGGACCCACAGACGCACCGCACGCGCAAACCCTGCTCTCTCGATCCACCTCACAGGCTGGTGGCTGCTAGAAATTGGTGGCTAGGGTCAGCTGCAGCCCCCAGTTTGTACCCCGTAACTCCCCCAAATGAGCCCGGGGTGACGGCAAAGCTGAATCCAGCCTGGGGGCGGGGGGTGGCAGTGCTTTTCCCATCCCCATTGAATGGGTGCACACGGAGCTGCGTGACACCCTCTTGCACATTATTCCACCCTGACTGGTCAAGAGTTTTTAGCTTTGCATCAAGACATTCATTACGTGATGTAAAATAAACAAGGTTTAGCTTATTTGTTGCCTCACACTTGGGGCAACAGGCTCTTTATCTGGATGTGTTCATTACCCGAGCTAATAAATATTTTTAACATAAAGTATTACCTCCTTCGGATTTTTGGAAACCAACCAAAAAATAAACACATCCGTTTCCTATTGTTGATTTGGAGATATTTTAGGGGCCTATCTTTATTTTTAACACTGACTTTTTCCCCTTATCCAGCAGTGGAAAAAAAATATAGGAGTCAACAAGAAAGCACAGGCAACAGCAGGGAAATCTCTACTTTTTGGAACTGCATATCTAACTTTTCTCTAGGTGGAAAATTGTAAACAAACACACAAACCCCAGCCAAAGCTGAAAAACAGAGCATTTATTTGTTTTTTAAAAAAAAAATCCGAAACAAGCAAAGAAAAAAGATCACATGGACATCTCAAAATCAAAGGGTTTTCTAGAAAATGTCAATAAGAAAGATTGAAAACCTTGGGGCAAAAGGGTTTAGAAAAAAAGATGCCCCCAGATTCAGAAAAAAAAGTTTAGTTTTGGAGGTATTTACTGCCTGCATATGAGCAGCAAGAGTTCTGCGAGGATGTGGAGGTTGTGGAGACACTACATGGGCCAGATGAACTAGTACAAGATCTCCAGTTCATACCCGCGCCTGGAAGTACAGGTGTAGATGTGGAGCTGTGCTCTCCACAAAACCCCGTTACTCAGTGAAAGAGTTGAGGTCATTCCCATGGGACAGAAGAAGGATGTCTGAAATGAGTAAACCAGGACATTGTCACCTGTGGTGACAAGCAAAGCTCCCATACGAGATGTCAGCCCAAGTCTTATAAGACATGTTAGCAACAGGCTGAAGCGCAGGTGGGCATATACAGGAGCAGGCCTGCGCTCAGTAAGCAATGGTTACTGGCCAGACACTGAGGAACAACTGTCCTGGTAGAAGAAGAGCATCAGACAGGAGCCATGGCCACTTACTCGTGATGTGGTCTTCATCGCTTGCGCTGGGAGTGCAGTAGAGCCAGCAAACCCTGATCCTAACACCACCCTCCACGGTAAACGACAGGGGACTTCGCATCCTCTCTCGCTTCTCAGAAGCAACATCCAGAGAAAAGCCAAATGCCTGCTTGGCTGCAGAGATGGCTCACGACATGCTTGAAAATGCCCTTAGGAAACGCATGGTAAGGAAATGGCAGAATAAGGGTTATTTGTTCTCATAATTGGTTGTGTCCCCATTTGCCCAGTTGCAGCCCAGTGTGTGGGTTTGCAAGATCATCGTAGGGCTGGCTCTTTACTCTGCCTGACTAAACAGCATTTTCCCCACTTTTAGGAAGAAGATTGGACTTTAAAACTATTTGAATAGATAACACTGTAAAATAGGGGGTTTTTAATGTGGTGTGTGTTTCTTCCTTCCCTGTTTTCTATTCTTTGAATGCCTGTAGAATAAACGAGAGGAGGTTACTGGCAAATACACCCAGTAAAGGGTTAAGGGAACTGGTCCTGCAGTTTGCACAATTCCCCACTTTGTCTAGAGAGGAGGGACTGATCTCTGAGCTCAGTTTCCTTCCCAGGATTTCAAATAGCCTCTCAAGACCTTCACCTCCACAAGTGCTAAGGGTTTTGAGACCTTTTCCCATTGCACAAGTCCTATTTTCCTTTCCTGAAGGAAAGTCCTGATTTCTAGTCCCCAAATGCTTTTGGCCCTTGTATGGTATCAAAAAATAGTCCCTCTTTGGATCACAAGGTACAAAGAACGTGGAGGCTGATGGGGAACTGAGATGATAAACTCAACGTCGTTTCACTGAGAAATTAGGATGCAATGCCCGTATCAATTCAAGGCAATACTTCTTCATGCCTTCATTTACAGTGTCAAAGAGCAAGGGAGATCAAGTGAGTAAGCAAGTAAGAGGGAGATTAACGAAAACAATATACAGGAGCCTAAATTGAAACATCATTTTTCACAGGAAGAAGGCTTTGGCAGAGCTCATGCTGTTTCTGATGTAGTGTCTCCAGTCGGCCCCAGGAAAAGTTGGCTGCAGTTTCTCAGAACCTGCCTTTTGAGACTCAGCGACTGCTTTTCTTCCCACAGATCTGATTAAGCTAATTGCACATTTTGTTTAATTAGAAGAACAGAGGTCATTTATCTGCAAATGGCTTGAAAAAAATGTATGTTGTTTTAATGTGGCTTTTTTTTTTAATCCTTGCTTTTACTAAGGTGTTTGGCTTCTTTTCACTCTGCTGCTTTCAGCTACCCTGTTTTGTGAGATCTAGGCACGCCAGACCTGGCATCCCGACAAATTCTTAGGGAGCTTATGAGACTGTTTTATGGGATCCAGTCACGGGGATTTATACTGTGAGGAAAACTTAGGGCTGAAGAGATCCTCCTCCAGCCGCAGTCTGAACCGAAGCGTAAGTGAACTGAGACTCTGGGTATTTGTGCTTTTTTTTCTTTAATTCACCACTAAGCCTGACCTGCTGAACAAAGCACGCGGGTGCCACGTCAGAGAGGGACTGTGGGATAAACAATGGGGTGGTAGGGACCCAGATTAGGGGTGTCCTCCAGACTGCAGGGACTTTGGGGGGAAATGCGAACAATTGGAGGTATCTTACTACCACTATTTGACATGGAAAAGCCTCCCTGAAACAAGGTAGATGGCAGCACCTTCAAACTCTTGTAGAAGTCTCATGCCAAAGGTAAAATTGTGTATGGTCTCAAATCTGCCTTAAAGACAAGCTACGGGACCGGGATGTATTGCAGAGTTGGTGGATGTGGCAATCACAGAGCTGTGTGTGAGCACGCACTGGGGGTAGGGGAAAAAAAAAGTGCATTTCAGTGATTCCTCAGCTTCTGCACCGCCAAAATCAGTCTCAAGAAGGCTGTCAAGAGCACGTCTTCCATCACATGATCCCTATTTGTTCTGTAAACCAAATAAAAAGGGCATGCTGGGCGTTCAGGGCAAAAAGTCCCTCTCATCGCTCAAGCCAGTGAAAAATGCTCAAAAAAGGCAAGAAGTTAATGTGTGTGGGGTGAGATGGGTGAGGAGAGGGGAAGCTGCTAGAACTGTGGTTTAGGGGATTTCCTTCAGCAGTGGACAACTCATACGGATCTCTGCAATGTCTGGTATGTACTCTGTATACGGCAAACGGCAGTGACTTTGAAGACCTGAACATGGGGGAGCAACCACTATCACCATGCACTAGTACCACCACGGGACTATACCTGCTGCTAATGAATGCCACAGAGTACTTATTTAGTGTTCAAACCACCATATTATGCCGGGTTCATTGGCTCTCCATCCCAGTGATGTGTCAATGTGGCAAGAAACAAGCACAACAAAGACTGTCCGTTTTGGCTCGGAAGGCAGCAATGACTATTTTGTTAGTTGTTCCTCCCTGCCTGCAAGGACATGGACTCTTTGAGGTTATTACTGGCTAGTTGCCCCGCAAGTGACCAAGGTGAATACCCCACCAGGTTCAGGGACATTAAAAAAGGAGGGATGGGGAAGCCGATCTGGATTGTCACAGCAGCAGCAGCAGACCCGGCTGCCCTCACCTCCCTCTGCCATGTACACCTGGGCCTCTGTACAACTGTCCTCCCCTTCTTCTTGGGCTTGCTCTTACGCTGTCCTCCTGCCTCCATTTCCGTATGTGTGCCTTCAGCAAGCACCAAAGAAGATGTCCGTTTTTAATACCCAAAGAGGTGTCAAACAGCTAAAGAAATGCTGTCTATCATATACGGTTTGCCACAAAGTAAAGCAGTGACATCTGTCAGCAGTCCATGAGCACTCTGCATCTAGCTGCCTCCCAGTGCGACAGGAGCAGCCATCCCAGAGCAACCAGCCATGCTCAGCTGGACCTGGGAATTCCTAGCATTGGCCACTGGGATTAACCCACAGGGGTTCATTCACCCCTTGGTGCGGCCTTTGTCTGGCTGTGTGTGTATATGCGGTAAGGGGTTATGATACGGCCATGGCCACAGCCTGGCTGTGTCTACCCTGTATATTGTCAGAGTATGCTCCCACGTGGATAGAGCATCACTCATCCTCTTTGTACCATCCACAGCCTATCCAAAGTCTCTGTGCCCCCGGTGCCTTGTTTCTGCTGTTAGGCTGGCTGAGATAGATATACTTTGAGCGTGTCTTTACAATCACATTTTCATATATATCTGATGTGAACTAAGCACACACATCTCCACCCATCCACGCTCATGATGTTCCCTCTCTCCTTTTCCCCTCTCTGTTCCCTCCTGCAGAGACACGCCATATGCTTTTCTGACCAGCCTTTGGAAAGGCGCTTAGTAAAAACGAACAAAAACCCCTCTCCTCAACAGAAAGGCGGAGTCAGCATCCTGCAGCAGCCAAATTTTCCAGGCAAGGCCATTTTTTGCAAGCAGGCAGGGAGGTGAAGCTGTGCTGGCATTTACCCTTGGTGCCCAGTGTGCGTGATAGGCACCGAGGCCCTCCGTGCACATCCCATCGGGAAGGCAGACATGGCAGCGGAGGCTGGTGAGGGCTCCCCGACGGGTGGGGAAGAGGTTAACCATAGAGCAGGACAGAAGAGGCCACTGGGCAAAAGACATTGCTGTCTCACGTCTGGATGTTTTAGTGTAGAGCTGTCGTGAAGCCTCGCAGAGCTGAGGGGTCCCTCAGTGGTTCCTATGGCTTTAAAGTGCACGGAATGATTTAGTGGAGGGGAGGGATTCCTGATCAGAGAAGTGCCTTTTACTCTTTTTTTTTCTTTTTCTTTCTTTTTTTTTTTTTTTTAAACATGTCACTGATCAAAGCGGTGCCAGGGAGGCTAGGAAGAGCAGGATCCTAATGGATCAGCTGTGTAAAACATGTCAGCAGACAAGCCCCAGTTCTCAATGTGTCTCTCAGGGAACAGCTTGCAGATTAGAAAGAAAACACACACACACACACACACATGCACGCATGCACGCATCCTCCTGCTGACCTTGTGTCAAGGAGTTAAGTGTTATTTGGAAGTGACTGCAATCAGCTTTTTTTTTCCCCCTTATAAACTCCCAAAAATATTTTTCCCAAATATCAAACAATAATTCAAGAAGTGATGGAAAGATTTATACAAGTTAGACAATGACTTATTTGAGGCAAGCTAAAAACATTTGGTAGAAAAGGGTAGTCGACTCTATTGTTATCCAAATGAATCACACCCCCCACTTACAGACAGGCTTCTCTCCCCACTACCCTTACAGCCATGACATATCTGGATGTACACGACCCTGCCACTGTTTCATTTTGGACAACTTTTGGCAAGGTGTGGAAAAAATATTTCATATTTTCTTTAGTAGGCAACCTATTAAAAAGGCAATCTCTTGTTTTAGAGTGGGAAAAGAAAATTGGAAAATTATGTTAACCGGAGACAGCAAGAAGTACTTTTTAACAAGTGAAGCAGTAAGAAAAGTAGCAATTATATATATATATATATATATACACACAAAACCTGATTTTACATATATGTTGATAAAAATGATGTAACATTGCCCTGATAGAGCTTGCTAATGCCTTGTTTAAAATAGGCTGCAGAATTCTCCAGGAACTGTACTTCCTGCATGGAAAAATTAGACTCTTACTCTGTAAGACTTTCCCTTGTAACCTGAATTGAAAGGACATGTGTGTTAGCTAGGTGGGCAGCATGAACCAGAAACGCCCACTGCGCTCAGAACACCTCTTCTGTTGGTTTGGCCCATTGCACTCACCCCATCATTAATTATGGGTCCGCACTGGGCTGAATCCAGTAGGGTTGTGAACAGTGCAGCAGGGCAATCTGAGCGGAGGGTAAGCTCAGGAGGATGGATAGAGTTTCAGATCACTTTCAGCAACGCAGGTGTTTTACTTGTGCTCATAGGTCCTCCTTTCTAGTGCCTAAGTGGTGTGGTGGCAATGAGAAGCAAGGCCCCCTCCTTGGCCTCCTGCTTCAGGAGGTTGTAAGAAGGTGAATAGAACAGTTCAATTAGAAGGGACCTACAACCATTATCTAGTCCAACTGCCTGATGACTTCAGGGCTGACCAAAAATTTATCCATATTATTAAGAGCATTGTCTTTCAGAAAGAAAGCATTGTGCAAATGAGAGTCTTTAACCAGTACCTTCCCTCTTCCTCCTTTGCGGTAGTTTTGTCCCGCGGAATAACACCACAAAATTTGCCGCCTTTAGAGATAGGAACCCTCCCAGGGCATTTTAGCTGCTTTAAAATCCCCTTAACCACGTGCCTGTTGTATCATCCTGACCGTAACTAGAGCTGTGGAACAAAGCTAAGGTTTTCTGCCAGCCACTAAATATGAAGAGGTAGTTATTTGATAAAGTAGCTGAAAACCCGGGTTACGTAAACAAAGAAAGAGTTCACTTCACACAAACATCAGCATTTCCACTAGAATAAATCTGTAATGCTAGCTTTCATCTCAGGCTGAGAGAAAAAATAACCAAACCAAAACAGCCTGTAGAAATATACACTGATATGTAATTATTTGCTTCATATTTTGTACACATTAATTATACTAAGATTTCTTATGAGGTGTATGTTGATTTACGGTTAAGTCTTTCAGTGTATCTTGTATCTGCATACAGTTTATAGGTTTCTTTTTTTACAGCTTTCCTGTAATTTAGTATATTTTGATGAGTTATGAACCCAGTTTTATCTGAGGAATGTTCTCCAAGGAGCACAAGAGGCAAATACTCTCCTCTGCCCGGCTGGGCTGGGTGCAGCAGCCACGGAGGGCTGTGTCGGGCTGGCACACAGCACGCACCAGCTCTTGGGGACGGAGAGGATGGCCACGGGGGCTGCTTGGGTGCTGGCCTGTCCCTGGATGAGCTTTCTCTCCAGGGCATGGTATTTCATGGCAGATGCAGATTTGGAGCCGGGGTCTCATGCCTCTGTTGTGCCCCGTGGTGAAACATCCTGTTCATCCTGCTCTCAGGAGTGTGGGGACAGTGAGGGCAAGCGGCTGCTTTGCTATGGCCGCTCCTTCCTGTGGGTGTGCTTCAGTTGCCTGCCACAAAGGTGAAGTGGTGTGGGAGGGTTTTCTGCCTCGGGGTGGGACTGTGGTGCATTGAGGAAGGCCCCGAGGAGAGAAGAGTGGGAGGGCAAATCTCTGTGGAGGAGATATATCTCCTCTGGAGCTTCAGTTTTCAGCAGCAAGGCCTTGGCTGAAACGCGAGGGTCTGCATCCCTGACCAAATGCCAGAGATGGTGATGGGCGATGTGTCTCTGTGTGCTGGTGCCTCTTTGGGGGACAACTCCGGCCCCACCGTGGGGACGGACAGAGGAGCGGTGGTGAGCTGGTCACCAGGTGCCTGGGCCCCACCAAGCAGGATTTGAGGTTGGCAAAATCCTGGGAAGCTTGAGCAGCAACGTAGGGGAGAGGAGGCAGCTTGGCCAACAGGCTCATGCTTTGGTTTTTTGGATCTTTTGGAAAGTTTGATCTTTTAGAAAGTTTGAATGTGGAGCCAGGTGACAGAGGCTGCCTGCAGTTCAAGGCTGTGATCTGCCAGATCTCTTCTGCCTCTACCTCTCTGCTCCACTGTGGGGTATTTCAGCCTCCTGCTGAAGAGGACATGAAATCCTGTAAAAATTGTATTTTTTTTCCAATGGAAAAGATTTTCCCATCACTTAGACAATCTACTTTTGGTGGGATGATTGACACTGTATGCTGCACATGAACAACACTGTACTCTAACAATAACTGGAGACCAATTCACCAACTACAAATCTCTATTTAAAATGCAGCTCCATCACCACAGCAAAAATATTGACTAAAAGTGATCATGCTCCCCGTGCTTGATGCTCCCTACTTCATCTTGAGTCTCCAGTCCTGTTTACATTTTAACTATTTTGCCACTTGATCTTCAACCTCTGAGTAACAATGCTAACCTCAGTATTTCCTACTTAACATGCCTTTCTAGTGCATATGATACTAATAATCAATTTATGCGTTCAGATATAGCATTTGCTTGCTCAAAGCATGTTTACCAAAAACCTCTTCCATTTATCTAGAAGCTGGCTGGCTCCATTGCTCAAAAAAAAAGTTGACATGATGGCCCTTCTTCCAGGTAGGAACTAGCAATGGGCAAGTTGCCGAAGGTCTGTGAGTTCAGTTTGGTGAAGATGGTGAGAGGAAATTTGGATGAGGAGTTGAGTTTCACTTTGGCGTCTGGAGATGGCACAATTAGCTTGGGGGGCTCAGGCCATGGTGATGAAGCCACTGCTTCTGGCAGGGGCTGGCAGCAGTCCCCCTTCCTCTGGGAACTGGCCTTTCCCTTCTGAGGTGACTGCATTGACTGCTGCAGAGGCAGCAGTGATTTACAGCAGCCTGTATGAGAAGAGAACAAGGACATGCATCTGCAAATAAACGCTAATGAGATGTTAAGATTAAGAAAAGCCAGGAAATTCCAGAAGTTGGGGCTGCTACAGCATCATTATTTCTCCTGCAGTGTGGTGCGTATCTGGCAGGGAGGGGGTCCAGGGAGGGCTCCTAGCCAGCCTAGTGCCACTGTGCAAGAGGCAGGCTGTGTACGTGATAAATTGCTTCCCTGCAACTGAAAGAATTACCCCTGCGCTGGGCAAAATGACACCTTTGATGGGATGGAACTGTGCTGGGGAAGCGGAGGTTGTGCATCACCCCAGAGGCAGTGTCAGGAAGTCGTATGACTGGTGGTGAGAGGGGGATGCGGTAAACAGCAGCCTTTGCCTCATCTTCAAAAGCCTGTAATCAAAGTCTCACTGGTTGTGATCCCTATCATTGCAGAACTGCATCAGCAACCAAATTATCATTGCTTTCAGCATGTGATCCCTTGGGATTGGGGGTAAGAGGAAGAAGGAAGGCTTATCAGCCATCGGGGTGATTGCAGCAAAGAAAGAAAGTACTGGCTGGGTGCCACAGTGGGCAAGGGCGGACAGGGCACATGCCACACTCCGTGGCATGGTTTTGGTGCAGGATGATGGTGAAAGTGTGCTTGAGGCTGGAAGAACTGGTCTGTGGGGATGAGGGATGGAGATGAGTTGTGGCAACGGACTGGCACAACACCTCCTTTAATTCCTGGTCCCATGTCACGTAACAACAGGGCAGCCCTGGATGTGCCTCGGTGTCAGGGTTTACAGTCTGTTGTTTTTTGTGACCCGTGCAAACCTGGCAAGCAAACCTTTGGTTTCTGATCCCACCCAAATGCTGGATGGCAACAACTTTGGTGAGGAGACTAATGATCAGCCTCAGACCATGGTCCCCCAACAGATGGTGAGGCCCATGCAAAGACATAGCCTCAGGACATAACCTCCTTCTCCTCTGGTTCCACATAGTCTCTTAGAGAAGAAATATTGCATCCTACAAGACCTTCCCCTGACTTTCTGTTAACCTGTCACCCAGGCTTGGTTGAAGACCAGCTTCATGTCCAAGAAGAGAAATAGCTCAGCAGCTAAAGGGGTCTCTGTTCTCCTCTGCAAAAAACTGCATGGAAATATTTGACTTAACCTGACCCACAAATTGAAGGAGCATCCTGAAAACAAAAGCTGGAACTAAAAATATGCAATCCAATTGATGCACTATTTTTCTCCTTGTACAGGAGAAATTGTTTGCATCCTGAGCGGTTGCTTTTTGGGTTGGGATAGTTTGTTCATCTAGGTATGGGCAGGAGCATGTGCATGTAAAAAAAATTTCCCCCTTTCTTTTTTTGAGGATAAACATAAATAGCAGCTGAAAGACATGCGTAAGAATATTTCTATTGGCAGAGATTACTGACACATTGCAGAGTTGGCTATCTTACAATGTTTATTCAAACCAGTTCGGCCCCTGGTGTGAACTGACTTCACTCCACTGACTGGGACAGGACTGCACCCCAGCTGGGGAAGTGTTACCTTCACTCAGGTTCAGAGCACCAGGGACAACTCTCAAAAACAGTGTAGAAATACCCGCTCTCAACCACCAAGCACAATTCTCTGGGATACGCAGGCACCATTCCTTCCTAAGCACTTGACCCACAGCACACCAGAGAGTAAACTGCCCGTGAAAACATCACGGGCATTGGGTGCAGGGGGGCAAGGGGCATCTCAAAGGGGTTTTGTTAATAGCTGCACAACTCCTGTGTAGCTAAAATGATACTAACGCCCTTTTATTGATGTGGGAGTAAGCACAGGACATGGTTTTAGGATGATCTGGCCTCCCAGTCCTAGTAAATGTTGCAGCAGCTCAGGAGAAGGCATAGAGACAGTGAGAGGCTGAAAGTGTGTTAAAATACCATTCAGACAGATGTAATGGGATCATAAAAGCTAGCAAGGATGCACAAAGAAACAAGATCCAAACAGAGGCTAATTCAATATTGTAGCAGAAACCTGACAAGGTGTTTCTCTCAAGATATTAATAACTGAATATTAATTAAGAAGAAATATCTCAATAGGATGGTCAAAGGAGATTCAAGCCAGTACCAATTATTTAAGCATTCATCACGAAATGCTGTTAGGAACAGGAGAGTTAAATTAGCAGAGGCTGCAGTGAGGAGCTGTAGGGGAGACAAGGCTTACAGCACCCTTTGCCCTGGGGTTTTGGGCTGGGTGGGGGCCCCCACTCTGTACATGAGGCACCAGGGAGCAGCAAGTGCTTTCCAAATTAAATGTTCAGCTAAGTGCCCTGCAAGGTGGTGGGCTGAGGTACCACAGCAGGTTTAGCAGGACCAGCTGGAGTAGAGGGGAAAGGACCTTCGTGCGCCTAGAAATGCTGAGGAACAAGCCTTCAGGCAGACCTTCACCAACCCAACCCCGCTCCCCGCCCCGCTATCTGTCCCTGAGTTATTCACATCCAACAATGTGAAAAGGCTCTGTTTGGCTGTGGCTCAGCAGATTACTGCTACATGTAATAGCTGTCTTTGGTATGACGCTGTTCGCCTTATCTCCTCTATCCTTTGACTCGGCCTTTGAACATTAATCCACCCTCTAGCGCAGCCTGCACCCCGCTTCTGCTTGATCTTTGTTTGTCATGAATGTGTCCGGCTCCAAGGATTTTGGGAGCAGTGTCCTTGCTGTTTGGGCCCACACTGTTGCAGCACTGAAGATACATGTGGTTCTGCTAGCTCCTGTAGCTTACTCCTGGGTTTACTCATGAAATGAGTCAGAGTTTTCCTTCCAAGAGCCAAGTTCTGGTTTTAAGCTTTGATTCAGATCCTTTTTCTTTTTTTTTTTTCTTTTTTTTTAATGTATTTGTATTTATTTGCAAGGCAGTGCAGTACCTGAAAGGAACAGATAATGTGAAAGTCTTTCCATGCATACCCCTCAAACACATTTATTTACTCTCCATTCCTTTCCACATGCACACACACACACTGGAGCAGAGTTCAACAGCCCAGTCCTACCAGTGTTTAAAGCCACTTGGCCTCTTTTAAGCCTTTAAATAAAATTTGTTGTGTGCATGTGTGTGGTGTTTTTTTTTTTTTTCTTCACCCCACTTCTGAGGAAGGAAAGCAAATGTTTCTGGCACTCCACTGCTGGATTGCTCGCATATTTGCTTGAGGAAAAAAAAATTATAAAAGATGTTTGGCATAGTTTTCATTCAAAAAGGAATCCAGTGCCAGATCCAAGCATTGAAAACAAATGTGTGGCTTAAGTGTCATTTACGCCAGGATCATGGGAACTGCTGCCTGGTTTTCCCAATGAGTGGCCACTAGTGTGCTCTCCTGCAGTATATGAAGTGCATTGACTTCACCAGCTTGGTGCAGCTTGAACATCACGGCTGCACCTCGAACATCACGGCTGCACCTCTGGGTGACACCGTGGGTGCTGACGTCGGCAGAGCCTTGTCTCCACCACCGTCCCTGCCGCTGAGCTGTCACACACGTCCTGTGCTGGCGAGAAATTCTCCCCTTGCCTTTTGCTGTGTTGTGACCAGACGATGTGTATTTGTACTAATAATGTGAAGTTCAATGTGAAGAGCTCCCCTGATCGATGGCGCTGATGGAGCGTCATCTTGGGGCTGCAGGCATTCAGCTAGCAAGTCATTTGTGGAGTGACATAAGAGGTGGGAAACACTTGCCGTCACCCGAATCCCCACCTCCCCGTGGTGCGTGCATGCATGCACTCGCAGCAGGTCTGGGCTTTGCTGCTGTCACCGCCGGCTCCGAGCAGCTCCCCAGTTAGAGAGGGGCACCCTGATGCTGTGCAGTACCCTCCTTCATGGGTTTCCTCCCCAGCCCCTCAGCATAACATGTTTCGTGGTACAGGGGATAACTTGCTCCAGATGACACCGGAAGGGCAATGAAAGACAAATTTAGGACATCTGAAACTGGTTCAAAGTGACAGCTTTTCTATCTTTACCTACAAACTACGGCCAGGATCAGCTCAAAGCTCAGATCCTCAGGGTTAGCTGGAAGGCATCGTGCCCCGGCCCTGTGCTCCTGTGGCAGCATCGCTCCCCAGGGTATGGTCATGGAGGCTCCTGGCCGGGTGTGCCCTGTGGCTTAGTGTCTGTCTGCTGCACTCGAATCAGAATGCTGCTCGGGATTTCACCAGCGTTTCTGCGAGCGGAGAATTCAGTCTGCCAGAAGTGTGTGTAGTCCTCTGGCAGTCATCAGCTCTGCTGTAAGGTCTGGCTTTCATTGACCTATGTGCAGAGCTCGGCTAGGACCTGAGCTTTTATCCAAGGGCAACGAAGCAGGAGTTAGATTTAGAGATGTGGTGATAAAATTGAAAATTATGTACAAAGTAAAAGGGTCAAACCCCTAATCTGAAGTGTTCTAGTCAGCTTGCCATGCTGGGTGTTCCTTCTGAATGGGAGATAACCCCATTTCCAAAGAGTTCGGGAAAAGAAGTTCAGCAGAAAGGAAAAAAACCCTAAAATAAAAAAAAAAGCAAGCCACAAAACCAAAAACAGAGTCAGCGACTCTAGAAAGCAGCTCTTGGTCTGTCTGTTCCAGTCTGAAATAAAGTCATCCCTCTTAATTCCCAGCGCATATTGTTCCTACCAAAGAGCAAAACCTTAGGAGGAAATCACATCAGTGAAGGGAACGCCAGCTCCTTTGTACTATTTTTCAACCCTGCCTTGGGAGCCAATAATCTGTCATCCCTTGAATAAACAAGCACCTTATCATATCACAAACATTTATTTAACCCTTTTCTCCTGAGCTTTTACCAGCCAAGCAAAGTGGCTGGGTTGGGGGAAGGGGAGGG
>VZSC01012804.1:749327-761328 GCA_013398225.1 Steatornis caripensis | reverse complement strand
GGGGGGGGGGGAGGGGGGGGGGGGGGGGGGTTAGCCCTATCCCTAGACTGCTCTGGCAGAAAGGACAAATTTCCTGTGTATTACACCCAATCTGTAAAGTGTCAGGCCGCCCTTCTTCAGCCTCCATGAAAAGCAGCAGCTTGAATCCCTGCATTTCACATAGCACAATCAAATTTTCCTGTCCCCCACTCCATCCCTCCCCCGGTACATTAACGCCTCCCTCCCTGGAGACGTACCCTCGATTCCATCTGAGAGTCCATCCAAATGGAGCCAGATTTAATTTCTTGGAGATTGGGGGTGGGGGTGGCAAGGGAGATTGTTTACATTTCTTCTTTTAACAAGAGACTGTGATGAACAGAGCTTTTGATTCCAAGTTGCCGAGGTTTTTTTTTTAAGAGATATTCTTTGACTCTGACATCATCAGAAAATGGAATCAGCAAAGTATGTGCATTTCCTCAGCTCCCACAATATCCATTTTCTCTCAGTGGATGTTTCTTATTTTTCTTTTCCAGTGTTGCTCCCACACAATGGGGCCAATTTTTGTTCAGGACAAAGAAAATATAAACAGAGCATGGATTTGGAATATGAGCAAGGCCTCCAAGCTTACAGAAATCTTCAGGCATGGGGAAGGGCTATGTTATGTTACCAGTCTGCCAATAAAGCCTGGCTAACCAAGCGCTGACCATTATCTCCGGTTACTTTGCCGGTGCCTCCAGAAGGCTGCAAATACTGATGGCCAAAACTGGCGCTGCAAATTAAATTCTTGATTTAGACTTGGTGGAATCCCTGAGCACATGAAGTGCATGCATTGTACATGAGCCAGATGACCTGAGCGGGTGGGCAGGCAAAGTCTTTTCTCCTTGCCATAGTAGGGTATCATAAATACTGAGCTCACCAGCCAAAGTCCAACCATCAGAGGAGAACAGCCCCGCACAGAAGAGCGTCAATTACTGGAGAGTCAAACCGGCCTTCCCATTAGGCTTGGCATGTAGCCTCCTAGAAGATTGTGAATTAGGATGTGACATTAAAAAAAAAACATTATCCCCCTCACCAACTCATCTTCTAGCTTAAAACAAGGATAAAAATCCAGTGGTCAGTCACAAGGTCAAACCTGCTCTTCCAAACAGCTTGGGACACCCACGCTTTGAAAGGCAGACATTATTTTAGACAAATTAGCTATGTTTGCTGCTTGTGGGTAAACCACAGCATGTGAAAGTGTCCCCTCATGCAGCTCCACAAGTGACTTGCTCATGCTGGCCTGGACACCAGCCAGCCTGGGACAGCCAGTCCCTCGGAGAGAGGCAGCTCGGTGGGGGCAGGATCTGAGTCTGAGGCAAGGGCAGGGGCAGGGGCACGAGCAGTTCCCCCCAGCACCCAGGGCATCCGTGTTTTCACAGGAGAGTCCTTGTGACAGCAAGTTACTCAGGTTTGCATACAGGACGGCACTAACCTGTCACAAGCTGACTTACTCTAGAAGATTTATGATGAGTGATATAAAACAACTGCAATAAGGGCCTCATATCTCTGGGCTCACCGACTGCAACTCAGAAGCTGATGGGAAATGCCCTGTGAAACATTTATCTAGATAAAATAATGTTCAGCTGTCAGCAGATGAACTTCATTGACATCCTCTGAATCCACAACTTGACAGACCTTGTACTGAGCAGCAGAGACGCAAGTTGGTTTGTTAAAAGGCTGAAGTCCACAGACAAATCCTTCTCCCATTGAAATGACTAGGACTTTTGTTCAGTTGGTCTGCTTCAGGTCTTCTCTTTGGTCTAACACCCTTGTCTGCTGAGATCAACAGCTTGGGATGAGAACTGACCCAAGGGAAAAGGAATAAATATAAGTGATCAACAGCTCGACTTCCAAAGGCTGCTTTTATTAACAATATTAAAACGGCATGGGTTAGCTCTTCCTGTTGCCTAAGAACTAGCACGAGAATGAACTATTTGCAAGTTTCTGTTTTGGCGGAAAATTTTTGATTCAGATGTTTCCACTTGTTAGCAAAATGAATACGCTTGCGGTCAACCAAGACGCGGAGGAGACCCCAGCAAAGAGCAGGGCAAACGAAAGCCTCGCTTGGATGAGCCTGGGTGACTGCCCACCAGATGGCTCCAAGGCTGTGCTCCATGATTTGAGCACCATGGCAGCACTGATGTCCATCATTGCTTTTGAGTCAGCTGGACTGAATATCTGACTAGCAAATGCAAACATGGAGAGGAATTTTGAAAAAAATTATCCTTCTGGGTCACCAGATGACACAAAAAAGCAGTCCTAAAGAAAAGAAAGGAAGCCGAGGATGAAGCGAGGGTTTGGGCCTGGAGAAGAAACAGCAGACAGAAGTTGCAGAAAGACTGGATGGAGTCTCTGAAATTTGGGTTGTGCTTGTTAAATGTTGGCAGTTTAGAGGAGAAATATGCTTTTTTCATAGTAAGCTACTCAGCTCTCAAAACTCCGGAGTGGCTCATGATCACTAAACCCTGCAACAGAAACAGCTCCAGAGCCAAATTCATCTTTAGCAAAATGTAAATTAACTTAACCTTATTTCTTAGAAATAAACTCATCCCTTACCAGAGGCTGAAGGGCCGCATTGACTTCTTGAAGTCCTTCCCCCACCTGCAGCAGGGAGAAGACAGGAAAAAGGTTTTGATGTTAAAAGGAAGGCAGAGAGGAGCGCCTGGCTGGCGGGCTGCGGTTTTGCTTCCATTCTCACAGCCGTGCCTGCAGAGCCCCAGGATACACAGCATGGAGCTGGCTCCTTGTAACCATGGGGAGAAAGGATAAATGGATTATTTTGGAGTGATACGCACATAGAACTCATGCCACTGGAGAATGCAGCCAGGCTATTTTTAATGTACTGCTTCATTTTGCACCTGCTACCATTACAGAGTTGTTTTTGTTTCCATTAGAGCCACTTGTCTTGAGGAGTTTATAACTCCTATGAAATGTGTAGTTTTGGACTGGATCTTCATCCTCAGTTCAGGAGTAAAGATTTTTATCATTTAAAAACAGAAGGTGGTTAGCATGGTGGCATTAAGAACATATGGAGGGGTGTTTTGAATAATTTTATGGGTTTTTCATAATTGTGATTCCTGAAGGGCAGTTTAACATAGCCTCCTTTATTCATTCTGAAATGGAGCAACACAGGCTACAAGGACCTGTCCCTAAGGAGCTTGCAAAACCAAAATTGCATGAAGAGCCATTCTCAAGTACTTAATCAGCCACAATATTGCAATAAAATTATGAAATAAGAGATAAGAAACCTCAGCCCTTTTTCCCACTCCCATTGTGCAGAGCGCCAAGTGGAGCTCAGCATCTCTTTGAGAGGTCGGAGGCTGGTGCCTGGTGCAGAGCTGAGTTGCCTTGGATCGCACACTCCCGAATACCATCCCAGTGCAGTGCTGGGGAAAAAAATCACTTCAGTAGCCTGCCAGAGCCCACGAGGAAAGCCGGTGTAGAAAACTACATTGTTTGCTGCTTGCCCTCTGCCACTTTCGCTGATGAACACCAAAAGTATTTCTGGTAAATTGTGCTCATGTTGCAGCCTGATCCCACTGAGAACGACTGCAGCGGCACAAAAGTGCCCATATGTCCTCAGCTAATGCCAAGGCAAGGGGTCTGCAAATGCCCCCCATGGCCCGGTCCTGTGCCACAAGCGCTCCTGTGTTTGGACAACAGCCATCTGAGCAGAGCCATGCTCTCTCCACAAAGCAGAGACAGCAGTAAGAGGATTATTTGCAGGTGTTTTCTTCCTGCCACAGAAAGCTAGTGTCCTGGCAGTCTGTTAATTGGCTTTGAGGCATGGTGTGCTTTGCTATGCCAGCAATGATCAGTCCGGGGGCAATGAGCGGCACCCACAAAGCACCTGCAGTACTGCAGAGCACCCACCAAGCCTGTTGGATGTCTGTGCTTTTCAGGCTGGGCTCCCCAGAGGCCCTCTCAGCCTGACCCCTGGCAACGCTGTCTTGCTCAAGACCATTTGCCTGTTTTCCTTTTCCATGTTCACGCCCTTGACCAGGTTGTTTTGCGGTCAGGATAATAACAGGGAAGGTCTTATATATCACCTCCATTATTAATAGTCCCTATGAAGTCTCCCCATCCCACACATTCCTGTGTAAAACCAGGAACCAGGGCAGGCATGAAGCCAGGTAGAAGTTTGGAGTGACTGCTCAGCCCTGCACCAGCACCAACTGCCTTCAGAGGGGAGTCGCTTCCCGGGTTCCCGTGAAAACAAGGTCTGGGGCTGTTCTTTGCCGTGTGCGGCACCGGAGAGGTCAGAAATAATGGTGCAAAACCTCAGTGCCAAATATATTAAAGATGACTGACCCCATCCATGTCTGCATAAATCAAGCCAAATCCCTAAATCTGAATTCAAGTCAGGGGTTTGGGTCCTTTATCTGTATTCATTTGGACAATAAAAATGCATTATTTCCCCCCTGAATATTAGTTCTATTAATTCAAGCTCCCAGACCGAATTTATTTCGACAGTCCTTGCACACTGTCTCTTTGGTTTTCTGAGAATTCCTGACCCTGCCGGCAGTCATCTCGCCCGGACCAGGAGCGAGAGGGCTTAACCATCTAATTGCAACAACTTCTGCCAGGAAATCACAACTAATTACGCAGGCTATTGCAAGTTTGCACGCTTTTGGAGTTTGCAAACATTTCACCCAAAACGCGTTAACCTAACGAGATGCCACAGACGCCAGCCAAGGGGGGCTGCAAGCTCCGCTCCCGCTGTATCCTAGTAAGGGAATCCTCACACTGCAGCAGTCCCACTGGGAGGATCAGACTCAGGCCACTGAGCCCTTCTTATCACGGCTGCCTGCCAAATTCGTCTTAGGAATAAGTGTCACTTTGTGGTACCTCTATTTTCCTTCCCAATAAAATAATAATTTGGCAGTGCGTGAGATGATGATAGTAAATCAGTGTACGACAGCAGAGGTTACTGATAAATTCAACCTATTTATCAAGCCACGTCACTTAGCTATGTTAGCTGCAAGCTTACATAGGCTACTGTACTCTTAAAGTACTTTGCTTCAGAAAATGAAGTAGGTGGTAGCGTTCTCAGGAACACAGGGAAACATGACGTGTCTTCATCCCAGGAGTGAATTACTAGGGGTTGACCTGCCTCTGTTGCGCTAGCATTGCACGCCAGGGCTGAGCCATAGCCACCATGCTTTGTGTACCAGCACGACCATTGCCGGGACTGGCTACGGCCCGTGGGAGAAAAAGTAGGTGTCCTCCCCAGTCTTTCTAGTACAACACATTTTGCAACCCTGATCTGTTGCCCAGCACCCCGAGACATTTTGAACATTTCAGAGTTTCAGGGACAAGTCAGTATGAAGGCCCAGGAGCATCCCACAGGTTCTCACTAGCAGCTGGTTTCTCTGCTGTGCTACTGAAGGACTGCGAGGATGAGTGTCCCCAAAGGTCTTGATCTCCATCTCCTTTTGGTCCTGCAGTGACATCCACCTGATTGCTGATGAACCTCTGTCCCCACCATGGGATTACAGCACCGTGATGAAGATCCTACCAGAGGTAAAATCTACAGTCTGAATTATAAGTGCAAATGACCCCCTCTGTATGGGTTTTACAGTGTAGGACAGCAAGGTTTTCCTTGAACTTGGGATTACTATTTTAGCATATGTCCCCCTCTTCTGCTTATATCTTTCTTTCACTTCTCATTGCGTTTTCCCACTGTATTGCAGTGCTTTTCAAAGAGGGAACAAACAGGTTATCTTAAGGACAGACCACAGACTTGAAATTTGCCCTCTATTTTCATAAAAAAGAAAAGTTTTTCAGGAGGCTAATCATATTCGGAAATGATGTGACTAAATGTTATCAGGTTGTCATGGTGATTGCAGCCTTTTAAAAAATGTCTGTATTGTGGTTCGCTAATGAGCAATACATTAACTAAACCAAACACTATTTGTCTTTTCAAGTATTATTCATATGCACTACTGAATTAAATCTCTTTTTTTTTCTGCTGTTGGAATACTGTTCTTTGTCCTATAAACACTGGAACTGAATTCAGGCAATAAACAAGAGCAGAGATAACTTTGTCACCTTTGCTATATTTCATACCACTGTCTCAAGCTGAGCCTCACATTAACCAGTCTGCACTAGTAGACACTGAGCATCACATTGCCGGCAAAATTACTTTCATCAGGTAGAATTTCAGACCTGTAGTTTCTGGCACTTGAAATTTCGTCAGTCTCGATTCTAGTGCAATTCACACAAATTTCACTGGTCTTGGGGTTTACATTTGTGTGACGTGCAGAAGACAAACTGAAACAATGCAGCAATGCATGATTTGGGCTGGTTCCAAGTTCAACCCACTCTTACTAGCTCAAACCTTTGAAATTCACCTTCCAAGTTGCCTAGACTCCATGTGGAGCCTGGATCTTTCCTTCTTCTAAATGGGCATAGAAATGGTAGACGTGAAAGTACCTTTTAGCACGCGTGTACATGTCAAGGCATGGCCTCGGTCTGCCTTCAGAAACCCTTTGGACTTTGGAGCTCATCCCATCAGCTCCCCTGATATATGTCCCAGAATTAATCTACCACAACCCAAGAGGACACCAGAGTTTTGGAGGGGCAGTGAGGTCATACCAGAGAGGAGAAGATGTATGAAGATACCCTAAGAGGGGCAGTGAAAACCTTTGAGAGTCTGGAGGTCTTTTGAACATGAAACTGTGCCATTCAGGCTTGATGAGGAGCTTTACCACCCTCAGATCACTCTCCAAACTCTTCACTGACAGTGGAAGTAGCATCAAATGATGCAGAGGAAAAGACAGAGCTGGGCCCTGTCTAGATGGACATCAGCCATAAATCACACTTTTGCATAGTAATTTCGGGTGATAGTCTGTTATTTTTCTGAAATGAAAACTTCTTTATATTCCTGATTCTTTTGACGCATGATGAAAATCCCAACTCCGTCAGTCTTCTCTGGAGCCTGTTCCTGCCTGAGATCTGCAGGAAATCCATGATTTTTGCTACATCTCCTTGTAAAGAATGTTTGTTGGTAGGGGATGAGAGAGTTGAAAACACATCGTTGAGTTGTTTTACATTCTGTGGGGAAGAGATTACATTACCGCACACGCTTAGCCCTTATATTA
This sequence comes from Steatornis caripensis, assembly GCA_013398225.1. Lineage (NCBI taxonomy): Eukaryota > Metazoa > Chordata > Aves > Caprimulgiformes > Steatornithidae > Steatornis > Steatornis caripensis. The sequence goes on along the minus strand of VZSC01012804.1, from coordinate 754,207 downwards.
CGCGCTCTTCCTCTGCAGTTCACACCAAGGTCCCATTCGCATTCCACTACTTTTTCAAGCCTGCTAGACGAAGACTACATTGACTGGAACATAATGACTAGCAATTGAATTAGTTAAGTCTTCCCAGGCATTTTGCAACTTTTGTTTATAGAGTTGTTTAATATCATGACTCATTCACTTTATTTTTGCTCGGTGAGTAATATTTGGTGCTTACATGTGTTTTCTTTTTGTAACATGCACAGCTTTTTAATGTGTCTTTCAATCACAGAATCTTCCTTGTTTCAACTTTGCTCTACTTAGACATAGTTTAAACACAGAAAACCTGCTATTGAAAACTCATCATTAATTAATTATGCCTAACTACCCTTTTTGTGTGTCCAAAGAGTAGCCCTGGCTCTCTACCTCCCTGCTGTATTTCCCCTCCTTCACCCCACCACTGCAAGTCTTTATTTGGTGGGAGATTTAAGTTGATATGCAATTCCTGCTGCAAATTCCTTTCCATCAGCAACTACAGCCAGAAGGTCTGAATAAGGGAAAGGTTTGCACTTCAGGAGGCTTCTTGTTTCCCTGGATTTTCAGGTTTGCTACTGTTTGTAGAACAAAGCTCATACTAGACTCTACAGACTAAGTGGCTGCTAACTCATCCCTGTTCTGGCACTGGCATCAGGCTCGGGTGCAAAACATTGTCTGGCTGATGGCCCTTCCAGAAATATAGGCAGCAAAAGCAAGGAAAGCATGTCTGATCCTGAAATATTTCCAGAGCAAAGTGTCAGAGAGGATAATGCTGACAGGACTGGCAATCTCTCCGAGAACGAGAATGAAGTAGAGGAGAGCAGTCTGTAAATCATAGCAGAGGAAAGCGCAGTGCGGGGAGAGCCCTGCACATATAGAACTGAAATACTCAGCCCTCCTTCAAATACAGGCGGGGAAAACAGAAAGAAAAATATCATATACTCATGTTAGGTTTTCTCTAAGCTTTCTAATAGTTCTTTTGCCATAATGTTTGCCCTTCTGGCCTTGGTTGTGCCCTGCCCTGCCCTTGGCTTTAACCTAAAGTAAAAAGAAGCAGTGAGACGCAGCCTTTGCTTCTTCCAGGACCCACGCTGCAGAGTCCATGTGCTGCCTCTTCCCAAAAAGCAGAACAATCCGGGACAAGAGCCTTGCTTGGGGAGCTTTGGAGACCAGGGTTCAACCACCTCCTAACCACAAACGTCCTGGGCAGAGCCTGTCACCTGTAAAATGCAAGCCTTTAATTCGCCTACCTCCCAGGCATTTTGAGACGATAAATAGTTTAAAGCCCGTGAGATGCTTAAATATTATGGTCCTGGGAAGCATGCAGTACTGGAGATTAGTTGGATTTGCTACCTTATTCCTCTCCAGGCTCTAAGACTTGCATTTTGCTATTTCAGTACAATTCATGTTCATGTTTTTATGCAGTGTTGAACTGTCAAAAAATAACCAGTCTGGATACTTTCAGTTTCAGCTGCATTTTAACACTTTAACATTTGTTAAAATGAAGCCAAACACCTGCCTACCTAGTTTGGATGATGTCAGCGTATGTGTAAAATGAATGCGATAAAGAGTGTAGTATGGAGTATATCCAACAGCTGGTTTTTTTTTGTCAACCAAAAGAAACAAGATGACTGTATAACAAAGTTATCCCTAGAAGAATAATCAAGACTGAGGTGCAGTGAAAAGATCAGCTGCTCTTGTTGCAAAACCTTGCTTTGTGGTATTATGTTCTTGTCAGTAATTGTAATAATGGCTCTAAGTCTGAACAAAAGCCAGATGATGTTGATGGAGTCCTTCATGGAATTCAGTAGGCTCAGGAGCACGCTCAACGTTTATAATTTCTTTTGCCCTTGCTTAACATTTGTAGGCTTGAGGCCAAACTTCTTAGGTGTTTATCACAAGAAGCCAAATTTTCTATGAATGTCCCCAAAGCATATCCACATTGCTGACCCAAAGGGCTCCCTTTTCATATGTCCAAGCATGAAGGGCCCTTTGAAATGACGACTCCGAGTGTCAGACCTATCTTTTATTTTCACAGCATGTGCTGACTAAACAAGGCTGCTGCTGGCTTCCATCTCTCTCCATATTTTCTGCTTTCTGTCTCAGCCCTTCTATTGCCTCTTATCATTTTCCTATCTTGGGTCACCTGAAGTGGTATAATCTATAGTTTATACCTCGATGATAGAGATATATGTATACAGAACATGCTTTTGCTGGCACATTCATTATACTAAACAGTTTTGATAGAGATTTTCTGCTTATAATTATATACTTCAAAATATCAAACAGTATTTCGTCAAATGTCTCGTAATTGCAACAAGCACAGCTAATTACTTTTGCTCTTGTTCTTGCCCCAAACTTCCTGTGTTAGCAGAATATATTTATAGCAGCTACGTAATAAGTGCGCTGCACTGACTGAAATGTTGGATGTGTTTCAGTTATTGTTTATGCTCTACTATTTCTTCTTTCTTGATAAATTAGAGACTCTAGAAAGTGTTGGGGGTTCAGCTTGATGCAGTTATGATGCCTTCCTAATGTTCATTTCTCTTTTTATTATATTTGGGTTAAAAGATCTAGTAGCAACGACAGGCCCTTTTCAAAACGATGGAGCCAAACTCATTCAAACCATAGAGAAATTTGGTCCAGATTCAAACTTTGCAGCTTTGACTTATCTCCATAATGAACTGAACCAACACCCAAGATATGAACGGTCTTGAACTCAGATCCCAGATAAGACTGTCGTGTGCAAATTCTTCTCTTAAAGCTTAGACTCATGATCTTTTCAGAAAGGGGCTTTCCTAATTTTAGATGTTACTGCCTATCTCCTCTTTGCGCGCGCGTTTTGGTGGGAGGTTACCATGTCCTCAGCTGAGCCAAGCGAACAGACTTGGTGAGCTAATCAGCTTCAGTGCAAAGCAAGAGAAGTCACTTTGAGCTGCTGCAGAAGGTGAGTTGAGCCAAGCTGGTGGCTTTGCCCGAAAATTATTTCCATTTGCATGATTGGACCCTGCTGGGAAACCATAACCTCCAGTGCAGGGGCAGAAGCTGAGGGTTTGTTTCTTTAACAGCTTCGGCTAGACCTGCAAGAATGCCTCTGTCTCCATTCCCCCATTGTACTCAGAACTATGCCATCGATGTACACCAAAGCAGAATTTTGTCCTGTCTGTAACTGACAGGTGATCGATTGACAAAGCCCAGTCTATTTGTACCCCTAAGTATACTTGCATGACTCCTTTGCGGATGCTTTTTACATGAGTCAGTTTCTGCGAAAGGAAAAACACTGGTTTCACCAAGAAAATACAAAGGTTTGTTTTCAATACCATAAAATGTCTCTCCACTTAATTATTTCTGAAGAGCTCAGATTTATGAATAAAGGGCCTAGTAAGGAGCTGTCATAGCTGGCATGTCCCTGGGACTGCTCTTTATTTACAATAAAGCGAGTAGGATCATGATTTGACCTGATGGCATGACTGCCAGCATTCCTGTAAGTTCCAGTCGCAATTCCTCTTTCACATGTAACTTTGCTTTTCCCAAAGAAGCCTGTCTGGTGTTTTATTTTTGCATTTGGGCAGACTGGTGTGCTGTCTCTGGCTTCGCAAGGAATGCCGAGGTGGGACAGACAGAACATCAGCTCTAGGGGAAAAAGAAATGACCATTGCTTCGATGTAAGCCTCCTGCCTTTTGTCAGCTAAAGTCCTACGTCTGGTAGAGGGACATTTTTTCCCACCCACTTGGGCCTTGATGGAAACTAAAGGAAAACAGTATAGATTGGTATATACCTGGTCTGTACATCATCGTGTCCTTCCCCTACTTAGTAAATGTTTCTTTAATTGGCTTGGTTAGCCCCCCTCACCTTTCAGCACTTCAGGAATGACTCCTTGAAGAGAGCCATGTACAGAGATTTAGTTGACATTTGGTGACACTAGGCTCTGCAGTCTCCAAAATATGACTGATGTCACTTGTTATGTTCGCTCGGGTCTCTAGGGACAAAGTCACTCTTACCCTGAAGCATGCATTGACAATCTCAAGATAACACTTCTTTGACAACAGTCAGGGGCCCTGTTCCAGGGTCTAATGTAATCTCTAGAAAGTTTCCAATGTGGACATTGTTTGTTATTTATATTTCATATCTGGGGTTTGTGTTTGCCTTGCTGTGATTTTAGTATGAAAGCTGCTAATAAGAACAAAAATTCACACCTTTTTCGGCTGGACGGATGTTCTGGCGGGTCTATGCTCAGATGGAAGAAACCTTGTTCAAGGTGAACAGATTCAGACAAACCTAGGAAAATAATCATGACCTGTATTCTTATTCTACAAACAAAACCACCGGCACTGAGAAGACTGAGGATGAGATGTGAATGAACATGAATTTTATTCGAAGTTAACCTATTAAGCCCACTCTTGTCATGTATCTACCCTTCACAGCACCAGGAAGAGAGTTCGTAAGCAGAACGAGATGCTCTTTGGTTTGTTCCTTGGCCCCGCAGAGAGGGCTGGCTTTATTAATGCTTTATTTCCCCTTTATCCATCACTTTATTTCCTCTGCCCAGACACAAACCAACGGAGACGAAGCGCGCAAGCTGCTGACACTCCGCTCACAGGGAAGAGGGGCTTTGATGCCAACCTCGTCCCCTCGGAAGACCTGCCAAGTGGCTCTCGCCTCGGACTCACCTCTTTGTGCGGCACCCAAGGCGTGGAGGCACACCGTGGGGTGCCCACCCGTGCGGCAGGGCACCCGCCCGTGGCCGGGGCACCCAGCTGTGTGGCGGGGCGCCCACCCATGTGGCAGGGCACCCACCCGTGCGGCCGGGGACCCACCCGTGGTCGGGGCGCCCACCCGTGGTCGGGGCGCCCGCGGGGCGAGGCGC
>VZSC01012804.1:731051-749167 GCA_013398225.1 Steatornis caripensis | reverse complement strand
CCGCAGGGCTGAGCCCTCGCTCCGGTGGCACCGCCCGGCACCGCCGCCTCCCGCCCTGCTTTCCCCGCGCTTCCCGCCCCTCCGGTTTCTTTCTTTCTTTCTTTTTTTTTTTTTCTCCCCGTAACGACGACTCGAGCGTTATTTCTAAAGAGGAGGGAAATAAGGGTTTGCCTCCTGCGGACCAAAGGCTAAACCAACTGATAAAATTCAGCTGCTCTCGGGGATAAACGCAGCTGAAAGGGCCCAAACAAGCCCGACCTCCCTTCCTGGAGGGAAGGGGAAGCCGCGCACCGACGGGTTCCACCGGGAGCCCGGCCCTCGGCGAAGCAGGGCTGGCACGGCGGGAAAAGGAGCGGGTGGATGCGCAATGAGGAAACGGTGCTTCAACAGCTAGCCCATCTTTACTGCTTTAGTGCGCTCTTTTAAATATTAATCACCGAGTTAATAATTTATTGGTGGCAGCTAGAACCTGAAGAGGGAACACTGGAGAAGTTTTTAGTTTTGTTTTGTTTTTTTTTTTTCTGTTCTACCTTTGATGAAGCTTCAGGTTTGCTACAGCCCTCTGCTGTCGCTCGCTCTCCTGGGCAGTATGGCGGCCTGAGTTCTCCCCTTTGGAAGTAAGGCGTTGGGCTCTGGTTCAGGAGGAGAAACGAGTACCCTGTAACCGCCGACCTCTCACCAAAACACCAGAGAGCAGCTGGAGGTCGTTGAGAGCCCACGGAGCAGAAACCTGAAATCCCCTTGCTCTATATGAATTTCTTCAGACAAAGTAATGGCGCAGCCTGGGATGGAGGGAGGGGGTTGCATGCAAAAGCAAGACATTGAACAAAGTGTCTCCCTGCCTCTACCAGAAAGCACGGTTATGTTAAAATCGGTTTTGTGTGTAATATTTGAAATTCTCCTATTTTCCGTCTCTTATACAGAAGCCCAAGGTCTGCCTACGTCAGGTTCGCTGGGTAATCTGAAGTAGCACTGACAGGTGAGGGCAAAGGCGGTGTTAAAAATGGTTCTTGTGCATGCTGCGCAAGGTGTTCAGGTGGGCTACTCTAAGGCATTTGGGGTCTGTAAGGGTATTTGGGTAATTGCTGTGGAGGGACCACAACACCATTTTATCAGACATCCCTCTAGGTGAGTATCAGTCATACCTGGGCGTGGTAGTAAAGGCTTGCTATGTGAACATGGACTGTGCACACACACCTGCTCCTCACTGAGCCCCCAGGAAATCTGGGGAAAAACGGGAGCAGCCTGTTCCTGCCACCTTTCTTTCCTTGGGTACTCCTCAGATCCAGGCAGCAACTTGGGCCGCAGGCAAGAAGATGTCTGTGCCCTACCATGTGCGCAGGATAAGGTCAATGTTTCCATGATACATTGGGTCTACAGCACGTGGGCAGGCTATTGTACCGTTCGTGAGATGGAGGTCTAGGTAGGTAACCATGGAGGGTCTCAGTCCTCCCCTGCCACTGGATATGGAAAAGTTGATTGCTACTGATTTAAAGTGTCACATCAGCTGTGAAAAGTAAGGTGTGTGCATTGGATGACATGAAAACAAAGGGAATCGGTGCAGATTCATGGGCACTACAGTGTCTCTCCTGTTTACCCTTAAGTCGTGAATCAGTGCCCAGTGTCCCTGTTGAATAAAAGGGGGGCACACATGCATGCAATAAAGGGTTTTCAGAACAAACTCGAGTGTGGACCTAAACAAAGAGTGAAATGAAGCAAGAAGCAGGACTTGAGTGTGTGATGTGGTTTACTTGGTCAGAGATGGCCTCCTCCCCCATCTTGATTTCCCGAGGCAGAAATCCTCCTGCAGACTAAGGCTGGTCAGCTGCTCGCATTGGAAATCCCTGTTTTCCATCCTGCGAACCAGAACTGGAGGGGTGAGAATCTCTAGTGTGAATGAATGCACTGGCTGAGAATACAGAAATCACCAGCAATTTCCTAGAGGTTTTTGTAGGATGGCTTTTGCATGAAAGTGCATTTGTGTCACCTGAAATGGAGCAAGACAGGGGTCATAAGGGACATCAAGGCATCTAAGGGATCCAGACATCTGCAGGGTTTGGCAGCACCTGGGATGCAACAGAGAGCCTGTTGAGGCACCAAGGTATTGCCCCGTAGGTACTGAAGAGGCAGGTAGGTATCTTAATGCCTTCACAGCTGTAGGCCTTAATTTCCCAGGTAAGGACTGCAATAATAATTCTGTCACAGAAGCAGCTCATATCCACTTATGACAAGTCTGTGTGCCTGGTGTGACTTGCTTTATGTGATTGTCCTGGCTGTCCATTCCCTGTCAGTTCACAAGCGCTAAGTTTGCATCTCCTTTCCTTCCAAAGCACCCAGGCTCAGTGTCTGAAGGTGATGTTGGACATGCATGTAACTGGCCATGGGTAGGTCAGTGTCCCTCTGTTCTCTGTGTATGCTAGACCTTTGGGTGCATAAGATGGGCAGAAAATCCAGGCAAAGAAAATTTAATAGTAGTTTGGAGAAAAAGGAGTTTTTTCACAAGGAATTCAGGATTGCCTCTCCCAGAGATGAATGCATAAACTGTGAACATTCTTTCACTTGCCTATTGCACATCAAAGAGGCAGCGGGAATGAATTCCCAGTCTAGTTCAAGTTAAATTAAAATACATTCCAGTAAGGTGTCTCTGCGTGTATTTTTTGTTTTTAAGTTGTAGCATTCCCACCGTTACTGGAAAGACACTCCACTTGTAAATAAACAAGTTTCCAAGCCTTGCTCCATTGCTTTCTGTGGACACAACTGCCAGGGGTTGCATTTCTGTCAGAAACATCCCTCTTATTACACTCTGTGGTTGTTGCCTAAGAAATGTATTACTCATACCATGTTGATCTTAGAAGGATTCTTCACATTTTCTGGTAAACACAGCACATCATTCTTGTATGATCCTGAAATTAATGTTTGTAAATTGTTTGGGAGATAAACCAAACTGTCATTTTTAGGTGCTGTCACGATAACAATCCATAATGTCAAAACACTGTCAATCTCTCATCATGTACAAAGGGTAACTATGCAATGGTCTTGATGTAAGGCTGTTTGCTGAGTAGACCACCACCTACCTTGATAGTTCCTGAAGGGATGCTTGAAAAATGCCTTTTAATATTGTTTTTTAATGGTGTGGGATGTGCCAGGAGGATTTATACCTAGGGCTGAACCAACAGAGCGATCAGTTGTCCTCAGTGCCACATCTAGAAGAAGCCAGCAGCCTGCATTAGTTAATCTGGAGGCCATTATTTATTCAGGATATTAAGGTTTAATGAGGTCATGATCAGTGACCATCACTGAAGGGAAGAAATGGGATGCTAAAGGGCCAGAAGTCAGGAACAGAGAGCTGTTGTTTGCTGCTGATAGGCTTTCTGTGTGCAAAGCCTACCACACGCGAAGAGGGGTGGGCAGGCTGGGAAGTGAGGAGAAGCAGGACTCCAGACCTGGAAGTTCGGCTAAGACTCAAGCAGTCAGCACATCTGGGCTTGACAATGACTCTGAAGTTGACCTGATCATGTTGGCCTTGTCTGAGGTACTTGAGATCTGGTCCTACTGCAGGGAATGCCATCAGGAGTGGGATTATCCCTTATTCTAAAAAGATTTTATCCTTTCATGGTGCTTACCTCATGCATTTATATATGTCTCCCCTCTTCTGCTAGGCTAAGTGATCTCTTTAAGTCTTCCCTCAGAAGACGTGTTCTCTATTCCCTGATTGCCCTCCTCGCCTTTCTTTGCCTTATTTTTAGTTAATCTTTCTGGCGCAGGAGAGGCAAAACATGTAGAAAGGATTTTTCACTGAAGTCCTACAAATGCCTTGTTCAATAGCATTAATACTTTACTATCTTGACTTACGTGTCCCCAGATACAATCTAGAAGGGCAGTTGATATTTTCGCTTCTCTGTCACAACCCCAGTCAGCCCAGAAAATCTACCAGTATGGCCACTACAGCTGCTCGCATATCCTTTGCCTTGGTGCATAGACTTTATGCAGATCTGAGACTTTTCAGAAATTCAGTTTAATCCTAGATGCAGTTTGGCATGATTCAAAAATTAGTAGAGAATAGGTGAATTTGGATAATTTTCTAACTTGAGATGAAAATAAAGAGAGTCGTGATGCCTGGCAAGGATTCCGATACAAATTCTGGAGTACTCTGAAAAGCAGTCTTTGTCAGTAACTCTGCAGGTAGCATTTCCTTCCCTCACAGAAGTACCTGGCCAGGCCACTAGATCCTTCAAAAAGCAAATTTTAACAACCAGGATCAAAGCATTGGTGTATCACCTGGGAAAAGCTGGTGAGGTGGATTCCATGTCATGATGCACCCATTCATTGTGAGGTCATTAGGGGCAAATGGTGGAGATACCATGTACAGACTGACTGAAAATTACCCATGGCTTCAGCATCTACCAGTACTGAAAGGTAAGGGAAGATGTGAAAGAGTATCTTAAACTGATTTAAGCCCTGTTAAGCAAAGCCTGCTTGAAAGTGTTGACTACCTAGTGGAAAATTGTTTATGCAAGTGGTTAGCAGCTGAAACCACAATGAGGGTCCATAATCTGATGTCCAAAAGACCTGATGGGACTAGAAGCATCATGCTACTGAACTTCTGAATACATTAAGAAGGATCTTTTGTAGACTGGGGAACCAGAGATGATGCAGTGAGACTTGTGGAAGGTAGAAACTGGTCACATCTGATCTCTGCAAGACTAAGTCCCAGGAGCTGATTTCTGGGGCATATGTATACTTTCTCACATCTGTTCATTTTTAACCCATCATTTTCACTCTTGAAAACTCTGAAGTAAAATTGCCTCATGAGACATCACTAAAACAGCCCCTTAGATGCTGCATTTGAAAGGCAACCCATACACAGACTTTGGGGAAAATCATCAGTTCAGTGGACATCTGGTGCTGAAGATGCAGAAGTCCTGCTTCCCTTTCTGTTCTCTCAGAGGAGGAGAGGAAGAGCATGAGAGCATTGGAGGAAGGGAGGTGGGCAGAAAACCAAGGCGGCTGCAGTAAACTTCTGAAACACCCATCTTACTGCAGGAATCTCACTGTTAATGGGCAGAATGGAAACATCAAAAATGTTGATATCATCTCACCTGTCTGCTTTGTTCTCCACATTGTGGAATTACTTATGAAGTTGCAGCCATCAGTCCAGATAGCCAGTGTATGGCAATAGGAAAGGTGGTGAGTACTTCTGGGTACTGTCCCCTGCAGCAAGCAAATCCTTTCAGGTGTTAACTCTATATTGAATGGAGGACTGACCTGGATTTGTCCCACAGTCACTTTCTAAATATACGGCGTTGACAAGATTTTATTTTCAGTGTCTTATCTATGAGTAATTCATTTTCTGTGTCTTGGAAAAAAGCATATTATTAATAGGCAACAATAGTGTGGGAGTGAATCATAGGGCACCAGACTAGAGCCAAGTTTGGTCTATCAGCAGTCTAGTCTCTGCTCTTAGTTTCTGCTCTACCCCAACATAGTCATGTAGGCAAGGGTATCACCGAAAGAGCGATGCTGACAGCTAGCTAAGGGACACTGAAAGGTGTCAGCTGGAGAAGTGGTGAGGGTAGACTTCAGCAGGAGCCAGAGCTTGTGATACCCGCTCGCTTTTCATTCTTGTTGCTGTCTGTAGCCTGGGTCCACTTCACTGCATTTTGCTGAGCTTAGCAGCAGTTGAGGTCATGGGCTGGTGGATTAGGCTGTAAAGCCTGGTGGGCTAGGCTGTCTGAGAAAGGGGTAAATCCAGCCCTAACACGTCAAGCAGACTTGGGCTCTCTCTTTTGCAGACTTTGAAAGTTAGTGGCTTCTCAGCATAATCTTGAAGACTCAGAATGCTAAGGGTGGTTGAATCTGATGTAGAGAATGAGCTTAGAAGTACACCCAGCTAACATGATGGACATGTTCTGGCAGATTATTTTGACAGGGACCAAAATTATAGCTGGTGTGAGTCCATAAAACTCTGTATGCCCCAGATAGGGAGGAGTTTCAAAATGATACGAGGATATTTAGTTCTCCTAATGCGTTTTTAATCATTAGACGTTAAAGTCTTGGCAAATGCAACGCTGTTGGGCTGACAAACTACCAGGTCTGTGACATCAGCAGGACCAAAGATGTTGAATGAACTAGTCTCTTTCAAAACACATTTATGGAGTTATGAATAATATGCTATACATTACTTGGCAGACCGAGAAGTAGAGTACAAAACCATGGGGGAGTGTCAGCTCTTGAGGAAAAGAAACCAATGAGCAGGAGCCAGTAGAGACCTCCATATGTGAGATAAGATAAATTCAGTCTCGGGAGCAAGAAGCAGAGCCAATTGGGAACCCAAGCAAGAGTTTAGGACTCAGTTGGGAATAACTCCATTAGGAGCTATGCATAAGAAATTTTAGATCCAGAAAACTTTGGAAGGCCCCCAGCAAAGCAAGGGGGAGTCATCACATTTCAGATTCAAGATGGGAACCTGAATCATGATGTAGTTTTAAGCTGGAAGGGGAAGCAGCTGAATCAAGGAGGAATTTCAAATTTGCTGTTAGCCGAATGGTTAACCAAATGCTAAGCTCCAGGAGTCCTGAGAATTTTTCAGAATCTCTGATTTCTTTGGTTTGGGCTTTGTTTGGTTTTTTAAGGTCCTGGAAACATAACTTCAGTTCATTCTAAGGCTCCAAAACCAAAAGACTAAATTAAAAGCTCATTATTTTCTTCAAGTAAGCATCACGACTACAGAGTGGCACAGGGCCGGGAGCATACGCCTCATGCTATCTTTTATCGTATAGAGGTGGCAGTCCTGGCATTGAGAGAGGAGTTGCAGGTGAATGAAAATTATCAAAGCTTTTAAAACGCATGCTAAAAAAAGACTGGGCGCATTTGAGTCATCAGGGAGATAAAATTTTAGGTCACAAAAAAGAAGAGCTTGAGCCACCTGGGAATTTCAGATTTGGGGTCAGGGCTGCATGAACTGTGGTGTGTTGTTGGGAATTTCTAGCTCAGCAAACTGGCTGGAGCCTGGAGGGAGTATTGGGTCCAGCAGCAGAGAGGGCGTGAGGAGAGCATGAGTCATCTGGGACTGCAGACAGGAGAGGGCAGCTGCCAAGTGAGTGGGTGCCCTTGGGGAGGCTTGCAATTTGCAGGTCTCCCACAGCTGAAGTCAGCGGTGCTTGGTACAAGCAAGAGCACTTTCCTCTGCCTGAATGTTAATATTTCCCAGATGCACAATGGGAACTGCACAGAAAAGCTCCCCACCTTGCCAGCTATTAGGGCCTCATCCTGCAAACATTTATATGGAAGACACTATTTACTGAGGCCGTTTGGATTAATAAAACTACTCCCTTGTCCACAGGAGGTGAGGTCTCCCAGCAAACCACATTCGTTCCTGGTGGATTCCACTGGCTTCATGGCTATTTAAAACAGATAAATGTTACCCCTCTCTTCTGTGCTGAAAGATGCTTGTGATCATCCGGAACAACCGCATCCATTAAAGATGCCATAAGAAGCCTCAGCTTTGAATATTTTCCCCTTGTTTTCTATTTTAATTCTTGATTATCTTTGCCTGGCCATCAGTGTGATAACATTGTACCAGTTTATTCAGTAAATATCTTTTCATCTTCCCGAAGAGCACTCATTATTTATCACTAGCAAGAAAACCTTTGCCTCCAATGGCAGAAGGAGAATGTCTCTTTGTTTAATTACCATGTATAGTTAGCTGCATGGTGATTGGGATAAAATAATTCACTTTCTATTCCCAGAAGAGTCTTCCTAAGTGCCTTGGGAGGCGAGGGGGAGGCTGGCAGATGAGTGTAATCTCAAGAAGCACACTGTAGTGGAATCCAGCACTAGGAGCCAGATGGCAATTTTGCACTGAATAGCACATTTTTTTTAATAGCTGTGAAAGTTCTCTGTCTGCACATGGCTTTGCTGAATGACAGCAGAGAGCACTTTTAATTTATCTGGTGTTACACTTAGGTTATTCCTTCAGAAGGTTTCCCTTGTTTTTCACATAAGATCAGGGCCCAGTTTCAGTACCAAAGCCAATGTTTAAATATCTGTGAGAGTTCAGAAAGCAAAGAGGGCAAAGGTGTGGGAGGAGAAATACTAAAAAAATGAAAAAAGAAAAATGAATTTAGGAGAGTGCTAACAGGAACCAGCACCCTGGCCTTGCTCTGTCCAGCCCTTTGAAAAGTGGGTCTGTTGTGTAGCTCTCATGCAATGTCCGTTGAGTGTGTTGGGATCTGCACACACATTTCCAAGGATGGGGATGAGAACCTGAGGTAGTTAATAATTCCCCACCTTGCTTTAAAACATAGTTGCAGTCATCATAAATGTTGTCATAGCAATATATATATATACATGGGCTTTGGTTCTGAGAGCTCCATTACAGTATTAGCTTCCACTTGAGATGTAAAATGTATTTTCCATCCATGGAATGATGATTGGACCCCGGATTTTGATTTTTGTGACTCCATTCAGGCATACAAAGTCTCAAAAACCCTGTGAATGAACATGGTCTGTGCAAGTCCAGTTCAACCACTAATGCCCCTTTGACTACATAGAATCACCTGAGGCAACAAATGCGAGACAAGGCAAACCTTGCCCTGTCTTCAGGCATCCACCTAACTGGTAATGCTCTTCTGGGCAGAGGTGATGGCAGAATTTGCAAAGGCCATGGAGAAAACACGCAATTTGAGAAGCATGGGGCAGTCCTGTGGGCTTTCACAATGTGCTATAAAGCAGTGAAAGAAGAGTAGACTGAGACCTTCTAAGAATCAACAGATACATTAATCTCCCCTGGAGTAGACATACAGGCCACGTGCCCCTGGAAATCTGGCCTGCTGTGATACTTGCATATTGCTCCGAAGGCTTCTGGTGCATATGGCGAGTTCCTCTGCCTGAAGTCAGCCAGTCCATGCAGCTCCTGTGCTTTTGGGCAGAAAAGCCTGGGCCGCTTCTTTCACTGGGTCAGAGCCCTGGTTTCCGTCTTGCTCATGTAACCTGGATGCACATAGGAAATGAAGAAATGAGTCTGCCTTTCATAGCTGATGTACTTGGAGACGTGGTAACAGAGGTGTGACTAAATCACATCGCTTACCGTGTGCCGAGCATGTTTGTCAGTATGAACCACCAAGTCCAGCAGAATTCAGAAACTTCTGAAATACAATTTTGTAGTTACAGCAGCTAAAACGAAATCCATGTGTTGCCTATTGTCTAACTCCATGGTTTTTTATTCTGTCATTGAATACTGACTGCCGTGCTCTTACAGAAAAGAACACAAAAGACAAATGTCATTCTTCCATACTGTCCACATATTTAAAACTTCCCTACTTTATAAATGTAAGGGTCATTAAAAACCTGCAAGCAAAGCTTTGCTTCGTTGGTATGGTTTGCACTATACCTAGCACAATGTTCCCCAAATCAAATCCACGACAAGCACCCAAAAATAGGAAAGAGCATCTTCAGTGGTAACGTTATTGCTAAGACGGCACTATAATGCGTGTATCATCTTAGCTAGGGCTGCCTGCATCTATTTAAACACTGGAATTCATCCTTTGCAAAAGGCTGTGTTCAAAACAGGACTTGTGTCTTATCTGAGCCACAGACATTGCTTTGCTTTCTTCGTGGGGGTCAATCCTAGAACAGGCTGAAATGTTTTTGTATTGTTTTTGTAGAATAGAGCCTGGGGAGAATAGGAAGTAAAACATTTATTTCTTCCAACTTTTCAAGGTATTTTTCAATGACACACATCACTTTTGTTTTCTCTTTTAACTTTTTTCAGTTTCTGTATTTTGTGCACATTTTTGCTTCTCACCTTTTGCACATTTCCCATGGGAATGTGGAGGAAAGAGTTAAGTAAAAGGCAGAATTTACTTTCTGTGACATTTCCAGCAGTCCTTTTCCTTATCTGAGTCAACATTTTCTTTTCCAGGATGATACTTAATTCTTCTAAGATGGGAGTCATTTTCCTTAAAAAAAAACAAAACAAAAAACCCAAAACACTTTAACAAGAACAACAGAAGAGATAATTGGATCAGCTCAGTGCAGCTACACATGGTGACAGCCAGACCGATGATAATGTAAAATAATCTTTTTCCTCTTCTGTTTGAAGACTACATATTCAAGTCATACTTCATTGACAATCAATAAACAAGTTTTTTACTGCTGTCAGCACTACGGAGCCGATGCAGCGCTGAGAGAGGGAGCTGATAGCTGTACTGACTCAGCCACTCTTCAGGCAACACTCAATTCATTTCTGAGCCCAGAATCGTCCTGGCTATTACACTGAGAGATGAAATAAGGAACCCCACTAACCTGCTGTCACAGATTTTCATCATGTTTTCAGGTTCCTTGACAGTCATTCCCACTTCTGATGTACAGATAATCGCAAGCTGAGCTCAATAACTTCTCTTGTCTGACACACAACCTACCTGAAAGTTGCCCAGCCTTGATCTGATGATATCAAGCTTTGGAGCATTCACCATTTCCCAGAGTAAAACGTTCCAGTGACTAATCACCCATGCTCTTGATAATTTGTTTCACTAACTCAGGGTGGGTTTAAAGGACTTTCTTTTTTGCTGACACCCCAGCCTAGCACAAAACCAAGCTGAATCATATGAAATAGCCCAGCTCTATCCGAAGGTGCATTTCTGAGGATCTTGACTTGAAAGGATCTTCTCTTCCACATCTGAAATTCTGCATTTGAGGCAGAATTTATCATTTATAAATTGTCAGCTGCTTAGCTAGCTGATTACACCTGCAGCTCATGTCTAATTGTTCCTATTCTTGCTCAGAGGCACAAAAAATTGCATCAAGATAAGTACCCTAGGAAATGTTTAAATGATCCTAATGCATATGGTCAGAACTGCCCCACTTGACAATGGAGATAATCTAGCTGTCATGGACTAATGAACTGTAACCTGGAATTCTGGTTGATCCTGTCACCCTTGGCCAAAATAATCCAAGGAGGGACGTGACGCATGTTGAAATCTTGTTTTGAGAACTGGACATTCGGATAGCTTCCAGGACCGCTCTCAAGGTTGTATTGTACTCGCAATAAAATTGTTTGGGAGAATTTAGAAAAACTTAATGATGGAGGACTATTGCCTGGGCTCCACTGTGAACAACAAAAAAAATCCTAACTGCAGAGGCGTTTCATACCCTTTGCAAAGAATCCACTTAAACTTGGGCTTCACTGGTACAGTGTGAGACACCCTGTTGTTTTACAGCTTGCAGCCCTTCTACTGGGCTACTTTTTTGCTTAATATTAAGCATACGCTTTTGTTTCATTCCCTTTGCCATTGCATTTGGAATCAAATGCGGCAGATTTTAGTGTTTGTTTGCCTGAAAGGATTGTTTGCTTTTTTTTAAAGAAGCATTTTCCATTTATTTTAGTATTTCTTCCCCTGGGAAGCAACATTTGGAACCATCCAGGAAATAATATTTTAACAAGCATTAAGTTGCCATCTCTGAGAGCAGAGGGTAAAGCTGATGCAGGAGGGACAAAAAGCAGCTGCAATGCACCATCCTTGAGTGCAGCTGGTGACAACACCTATCCTGTCCCATTGGTCCTACCCTGAAAGATTTAATTCTCCTGTTTCTCTAAATTAAAACACAGGGAACGATGAGCTCAAATCAAACAAACACTCATTACAAGCACTAGAAGTCACTGAAAATGAGTGAAAACTGTTTAAGTCTTAATTCCCACCTGTCAGTTGGGGGGCATCACGCAGGGAAGCAGCGGAGTGCCGCGCTACCATCAGACGTCACATTTTGCCCTTGTCTTTTGTGCGAAGGAGTTTGCGACTTAATAGCTATGCTGTGAAGCGACAAGATGAGCTTTCAGTTTGGTAGGAAACAGCCCCAGAGCCAATTCTGGGGTGTTTTCCTGCCTCCTGGGGCTGTAGGTTTGTTCTGCTGCCCAGACTACCTACCATGTCAGGGAAGTTCAATAGGAGGAGACATCACCTCCGAGTGCAGCTGGCATATGACATTTACCTGCTTTCCACGACAGAGAGAAAACACTTTAGCCAGTTAAAATACTAAACCAGATTTAGATGCGAGTGAAATAATTTTACAGGGAAAAAAAAGGAGTTTGACAAGCTTGGGAGAGGAAGAGTGACCACTGAGTAGTGCTCTACACCCTGGAGTTTGCAGCCAGCAGCCCAGATAGCACCCTGGAGGGAAACCTGGGCAGGAGCAGTTTCAGTGAGTAGCCCACCATGTCAGGCAGGGCAGCTAAATCAGAAGTCACACTTCTGCAAGCCAGGCTGTCTTTCAGATTGGAGCGGCGCCCTGTGCAGTGCTGCCAGGGGGTGTCGTGGGCACGTGCACCGCCCGCACGCTGAGGGAATCAGGCAGCAGCTGTTTTTCTAGGTGCCTGAGAGCTGCCTGCCTAAAAAAGCACTAATTTATCACCATATAATGGGGAAATCTGGGGTGTCTAACAACTGTTGCACCGCTGATTGGGTCTTGCCAGACGTTTTGAAGTAGAAGACCCAGACCCGGGCTGACTTCAGACAACGCTGTCACCAATCCCAAATAGTGATTGCCCTGCCAGCTGGTGCTAATGAAAATAAAAGTAACCTGTTTGCCACCTCCAAAGCGCACAAGAGTTTTACCAGTACCAACAATGACACCACCACCTTATATTTTGATTCCAAGCCTGATGAGTCTTAAACCAGAGTGGAGGGTCAGTTAGGGACAAGACAAAGCATAAATGAGACAAGAAGAAAGCTGTATTTAGCAATTGCACCAAAGCGGTAAATTCAGCAATTCAACAAAAAGTCAAACTGAAATTAATGCCTGAGCATGCTTCTCAGTATCTTTTGAAGGTAGGAACAAGTAAGCAGATCTATCTGAGGAAAAGAAAAACATTAGTGGGATACGCTTTCTGCAGAGAGCTCCTGAGCATGGACTACATGGCTGTCATTTCAAGGGATGCACTCGCAACGGAGAGCTTTCCCACTTAAGGCTGAGCGCTCAGACTGACTGTGCATCTGCAGGTAAACACAAAGAAAGTCTCATCCAGATCTGCAAAGCACAGACTGGTATTATGGATGCTGCACTATTTCCTCCTGCATAAAGCAGAACAGACTTATCTCAGATGCTTCTCTGAGAGGCTGGTAGGCAAATATGGAAAAGTGCAATTTTTCTCACCCTATTGGTGGAGTTCTTCTAATTATAAACAAGATATACATTACCATATTCCTAAGGTTTGCATTTGATAACTGTTGAATAAACACAATGCAATGATGCTATTTCAGTAATATAAAAGGCCATTATCACAGATGCTGATTGCAGCCGATGATGCTATATATTATATAGCCTAGCAATGCCTTGCTATGTGGTTTCTTCTGGCCTTAAATTCTATACATAGTTTGAATTGTTCTGTCCCCTTCCCTGTTAGGAAGGAATTGCATCTTGCAGTCTTCAAAGCACACATTTCCTAACCACTTTTTGGCTGCACCTCAGCAGTCGTTGAGTCAGGCCTTCAGTCCTTTTGTTCTTGGTGGTGTCTGCACCTCAGGTGGCACCTATAGGTCTGTGGTGCTGCCGCAGCACTGCATCGGGAGAGCTTGGTGCTGCCCTGGGCTCTCTCTGCCATCTCTGCACCCCACATCTGGATGCCAGGCAGTGCAGATACGAGGGGACACAAAGGCTTGAGCATCCTCAGGGAGCATGATGTTAGAACAACCATGGTCACAGGAAAGACAGAGTTTTTCTGTCCATAAACAAATGCTCTCCCTGATCTTGCCATGCCAAGCAGGCTGATAAACAGCATGTGACTTGGCTTTCCGTGCTGCACACGTTTGTAGGACTGGGGCTGCGTCTGGGCAGCCCTCACTTCAAGCAACACAAAGGAACAAGAGGGAGCTGGGATCTCAGTGCAGGCACAGCTGGCAAGGGTAGGAGCTGAGCAGCTCGTCTTACCAAAGCTTAGTGGACTTAGTTGGCCTGTTCAGATGGGTAAAACTGGGCTTTTTGTTGGATCACTATGAAACACTCACAACAATGTGAAAAGCTGTGCAAAACCAGTAGTTATATTGAATAACTTAACAAGAAACATCCTGAAACTAAGCAGTTTATATAATTGTAATCAGGAAACGTGAAAATAAAATGTATATGCAGCAAACCTCAAGACAGCTGCTGATTTTACAATTACCAAAGGTTTCAAAAGAATACAAAGGGAAAATGCTACTACAGTCCCTCTGCAGTTGACATTGGCGTGAAGGAATGTGTCACTGGAAGGCAACTTGCTAAATGAGAGTTTGTAGTTTTTCATATATCCATATAAAAATTATCATATTCCATATTTGACATTTATTCATATAATTAAAACCCCCCACATTTAAAATGTTCTATTTTAGTTTTCAAATGTTCCATAATTTTTGTTTTCCTTAAACTATGTGCTGGTAGGTAGGCTTGGCAAAAGCCTTCTTAGTTCTTTACGATTTGCTTTGTGGTCAGCACAATAAGTCTGCCCACAACACTTTCCGCTGCCTGAAGAGTTCACACTGGTGACCCTTTCAGGAGAAACAGCCAGCGGTTCCTAATTTAGGGACAGAAAAGATAGATGCTCTGCATGATGAGCCCTGCTCAAGTCGCAATTCAGAGCAGGCATGTTCGTGTTATATTGGAAATCACATTAATATACAAACTGAAAGGGGGAAAAAAAGCACTGATTTTTGTGAACTCTCTGTCTTCCAGATCTCTGGAGCTGAAAATCCAAGTAATCTGTGATTCTTCACTTTAAAAATACTGCTTGAGGAGGAGGAGGAGAACTAGAACTGAACAAAGAATTCATTGCAAATAACTTATCTAGAGGGCCTGGCTTAATCTGTTTGTGAGCTGTCAGCAAACAAGTTATGAGATTTTAAAGAGCCTTCATTCAAAATTATTTTCTGTAAGATTTTAAGAAATTTTGGTCTATGCAAATGTTCACAAACGGGTGCTTATATGTGATTCTACTGCAGATCTGAGATTAGTTCTCATTAGTTCTGGCTAGAGATTACAGCTCATTTCACTGAGTCCAGGTAGGAAAGAATATTATTGCCTTATTTTTATGTGATGGTCAGCATACAGGAATTGAAAATTGTCTTTCCATCAATACTATCTTAAAAAATTATTGTTTCAGTATAGACTTCTACTAAGTAACTATTTGTTAAGCTATTAACATTGAATAAATGCAGAAACCACCAAAAAAGGTGAACTCAGGTAACCCCCCTTTTTATTTACGCAAGATAATTTTTAGGTACTCAGGCAGCTCCAGTGATAAAAAATGAGGGCACATTGTTTCTTTACGATGTCATTCATGGATGCCCGGCACTGAAAAACTGACATCTTATCGTTGCTGCAAGAGCGTTCAGCCTGTGGGATCACTCAGTGGGCTGAACAATCTGACACCAATATGGGATGTGCAATACCCAGTTTAGGAAAGTCACTCTGCATGCCCTAGAAGGGAAGGAGATCTTCCGGACTCATAAACCAAATGCGTTAAAATCATACAATCCAGTAATTTCAGCATTACCTACATAATTAATGTATTAGTGATGCTGGAATTACTATGTTTGTCCTTTGGGAAAATCTTACACCACAGGAATCATAAGTATGGCCGCATGAGAACAGATCCTCCAAACTTAGAAATGGGCATTTCCTCCTCTGCAGTTATAGAACTACATTTTGTGATGTAAATTTTTTCTTATTTGGATAAAAGGAATAACTTGAATTCAACAGAGACCTTTGGATCCATAATTTTTTTTTTTTCTGCCTAACTGATTAATTTTTTTCATTTTTTTCCTATGAGGATTGAAATGCTCCAGTTTTTCATGTCTAGCTGAGAAATGTGGATTCCTAACTCCTTCACTATTTAGCCATGATTTGAGCTCAAGGCCTATCATTCTTTTGACTGCAATCTCATGGCATATAAATGTATTCAGAGAATGAGGGCTAGATTCTCAGACACTGGAAAAATGATAACTCCATTTGACCTCTGAGTTTTGACACCTATTAAGCAAAATGCTGTCCTTAGTTACCCAGTTGTGTCTCTAAAATGGAGGGCTTGAAGGCCATGAGATAACTCCAGATACATAGGTAGAGTCAAAAGCGAAACTCCTTCTCAGTAGCAGCCTGCTATCTCACAGCCATGGATTTTCCACTTCGCACAACCATATATGCGTGGAGACCTGTTAAAAACCTCTCCTGACTTTCTCTTGATACAAATGACTTCAGTTTGCCTGGGAAAAGACGGTATCGCAAACGAACAAAGCTCTCTGATTGAGCCCTCAGTGATTAATCACTGTAAGAGCGAGTGGGAGGAAGGAGCCGAATACTCTGACACAACCCTACCAGGCTACCGAGCCGATGAACTGGGGAAACTGGCCGGGGAGCGAGGGAGTTTCTGCCCACACCCTCATCCTGGAGATTATGGAACGGAGGTTTGAGGTACAAAAAGCAAACGCCGAAGGACAAAAAGGAAAGATTACCCAACGCAGTCTGACTAATGGGGTTGCACTGCAACACACGCCATGCGTGCTCTTGGAAGGGGTTCAGCCTTGCAGAGGGGAAGAGGCTGACGTTTGGTGTTTGCCAGCTTTGTGTTAGCAACTGAACCGGCACCTCTCAGCACAGTGGCCCTGCGGCGGGGCTGCCTGCTCACGCAAGGGGGGGGCGGCTGGGAACAAAGGGGTCTGCACCAGCGCCCGTATGCTTGGCCTCTGTTAAGGGCCTTAATTACACGGGCCCTGGTTTGTATGACTCTGTACACAGACAACACTAGAAAGAAAAAAGCAAATGTTACTGAAAGCAAAAAGAGAGAGTCTGGGAAGCCTGGGGTCTGGGTGGGTCCCTGGACCAAAACTGCCTTTGTGATTTAGGGTTTATCAGAATTGGCTGAAGTCTCACCATGAAGGTTTGCAAGGACTCGTACATGCCATGGGGAGATTGCTGCCTTCTCCTGGTGAGCTGGAGAAAGCACAAGACCCCATTGGAGCTGTCTTGTTTTGGAAGGCCTGCCTCTCGGAGACTCCTTTGCCCGTAACATTATCCCATGTTCATGCTTTGTGTAAAAAAAGGACTACCTCCAAACCTGTAACGCTAAAATCAGTTGCAGGGACCTCACTGGGGTTTTTTGTTGCTACACGGAGAATACCGCACCAAGTTTTCTCATCCCCCCAAAAACGACTAAGGAGAGGGAAGCAAGTAATATCTACCAAGGCATCAAGGCAAGCAAAATGAAGAAGGCTTTGGAAGAAGAAGGGCGTGGACATTTGTTGGTTACTGAAGTGCTGTCTTGCTGCCAGGGCAAACAGACAGAAGGGGGAAGTGGATGAGGGAAGTTTCTCTGCTGGAGCTCCCTGGTTGCCATGACTGCTCCCGGAGATAAGGAGCGGATCAAGGGAGATAGCACGCTTGGCTTGGCTCTGCTGGGCTCTGCGGGGCTCTGCTCTGCTCTGTGGAGCCCGGCCAAGTCGAGCGCATGCACAGCTCCCTGTGTTGAGTAACCCCACTGGCAGCCAGACACCCCAGAGACCAGAGAATTTAGGGGAAAAAAAAATAGCGATTTTTCCCACATGTACTCTGGAGATGAGATTTTTCACGGCCTTGCCTCACTTGGACCATCTGGGCTCCTCTGGAGAGCCCTGCTGAAGGCGAGGTCCTCTTGGCTGGCCTGGCAGCAGTGCAGGATGGTGCCCCGGGGCAGCACTGCGCCTCACTCCAGCAGGTCCGGTGGCCTCGCCATGGGCACAATGCAATGGGCCATGGCATCGTGCCCATGGTGAGGCCATGGGACCCGCCCTCACACCGCAGCCCACAAGCGTGCCCAGCCGCCCTCGAGGAGACCCTCACCCACTCCCATCTCTGGCGGTATTCTTCTGCCGAGACCGTTTTTCCCTTCGCGAGAGATCAAAGGCAGCGAGAATAAACATCTCCGTCTTCCCTTCGAACACATCCAGCCTAATATGCGTGGTATTTTTATTGTGGAAGGGAGCGATTTGTAAGAAGAAATGAAAATCTCCAGCGTGTCAGCTCATAGGAGCTAATGATGTTTACACAGACATACCACACTGATGGAATAGTCCCAACATCCCCTTCTCTGGGAAGGGGGGGGGGGGGGGGGGGGGGAA
>VZSC01012804.1:712753-730913 GCA_013398225.1 Steatornis caripensis | reverse complement strand
GGGGGGGGGGGGGGGAGGAAGAAAAAAGGGGGTGGAGGGAAAAAAAAAAAGGAAAAAGAGAAAGGGAGAGACAGGGAAGAGAGGAGTGACCCAGGCTCCCCTCCCCCGGCTCTTTCCTGCGCAGCAACCTGTACTTGACCCTCCCGAGCCTGGCTCTGCTCAGCCTCCATCCCGCCCCGCCGGAGCCGCAGCGCTGATACCAGGCAGCTGATGCGCTGCCTCATCCAAAACACACACTTGGGGGAGGCGCACGCCCACGCCGTTCTCCGGAGGGGGGGGGGGCGCCGGGGCCGGGGGGCGGGGGGAGCCGGCACCCACCTTCTTCCCGCCCGCCGGGGCCCGGGACGGGGCCGGGACGGGATGTGCCGCGCCGCCGCTGCCGCCGCTGTTTGCCAAGCACTACAAGTGGCGGGAGAGACTGGTCCACTTCAGGGTGGAAATATTTCAAATGCTTCGCGGGACGAGAGGCGGGGAGGCTACCCGGCCAAAATTTGCGGGAGGAGAGGCTGCCTGCCTCCGCCAGGGCCCCGCAGCACCCCCACACACACACACCCCGGCACGTCTCCCCACACCCTTATGAAGGCCACATTCGCATGGGGCCCATGGGACTGGGAGCCCCGGGTGCCACTGGCCCCTTTGCTCTTCCATCCCTTCACCCTGCGGGTGCATTAGGGTGCGTTAGGCCACCTCTGACAGAGGCGTAGCCCCGTGGGCTGCCAGGCTCCCGCGCTGCAAGGCGCACGGGGTCCCTAGAAGACCATACGTGTTTGCGAAAGGCAAAGGAAACAAAAGGTGAAAGGTCTTGGAGCTTAAAAAACAGCCCTTTGTGAGTCAAATTTTCACGTTATCAGAGTCTTTCGGCCTTGCTAGTTCCAAATTGTTGCCGTGTTGTCTAATCCCCGCTACCCGTGTCTCTGCTGCTGTTCAAGTGTGTGAGAATCTGAAGTGGCCGAGTCCGTCGGCAGCCACTCTCTACCTGCCCCGACTGCGTGTTTTCCTCCATCTTTGTGCTGGGGAAGAACTATTAAAATGCATTTCCATGAGTCACAAATTCCACTGTTAAATATTTCTTTTAAAATGCCTGTGATGTACACAGTTTCTTTGAGTTTTGCCACAGATTTCACAGAAAAGCCTAGAGCAAAGCCTATTTTTTCTCTTTTGTTCTTTTATTTTTTTTTTAGTCTGGTTGTTTCCTGAAGTACAGGCTTGCTTTTAGCAACAGACCAGGTTGCTCTGGACTGACCTATTTCCTACAGAGCTGATTCAAAGCCCCTGGCTGGGTCAGGGCACCGATGGAAATTTCAGATTATGCACAAAACAGAAAGGCTGCAGAGAAGCCAAAGCGACATTTGGTTTATTTTTAAAATAACACCAGGTAAAGCCGCGTGTAGTAGTTTCTCTACTGTAAAACTGCTGAACCCTTATGCAACTCAGGTAGCATTGCTGCTCCAATCATCTCTGTTTGGAAGCCGACATCGCCATTCACAGGCCCAGATTTTGAATGGCGCTGTTGGTACAGAAATTGATCCCAGAGCAGTTGGGGATCAGAGGGAACGTGTTTACACACAAATCTGTGATTATTTCATCCAGAAAGCCCCTTTTGTGGTTGTATGATGCATTGTAAGAGCATTGACTGTGTGGGTGGGTGATAGCTGCTTTTCCACTCTAAGAGTCAAGATGGTTGCCAGACTCCTGAGCTTTGGTGCTGGGCATTGTCGAATTTTTTCTCTCTCTCAGCTTCCATAGAAAACACAGATTGAAAACCCACTCTCTATCTTGAGTTACTGTTGTCTCTGTGCACCCCTAGAGAGAGCACAAGTGAAATGTGATGGAATAAATGCTTACAAAGACTCTTGCCATGGTGTATCCAGTCGGTCCTCTCCTGTGGGCACAAACGTGTGGCTGTGGAAATAGTTACCGAGGGAAACAGGTATCGCCCAATTCACCTAGTTTTCAGGATAAGGTTGAATGATTTAATTTTCTCTCAAATCAAGAAGTTGTCTTCAGAATTCAAGCACGTGTTACGTGTTGAAAACAGCGTTGCTGAAGGCTGGTACCACATAGGGTCACTCTGTTCTGAAACACTATGGAGTCACGAGGTGCTGCGTTTCAACTGTGTAGGGGATGCAACCATGGTAGCTTTACCCAGTAGGCTATCCATTGCTTTCCCTGATTTACCTGAGCCAGTGTCCTTACATGTATTTTCCTCTAGCGCACTGCTCGGGAAAAAAGAGCAAACTCATCTGGCTCTGCAGAGGAATGGTGCTGTTATTTTTCTGCTCAGGTGATGTAACCACATTTGTGCCAGCCAAATGCCTAATTCTGTGATTGTAACCATTATGGTCATGAATGCTCTCGCAGAACTAACATGGTTACTGGTGTCCAGACCTCTGTCTGTGATTTAGTGTCCCGTAGCTGGGCTTTGCACCAATCTACATTTCCCCTTATCCATAAGCCTTACAGTTTTTCAGATTTCTAAGCAAATACACTCCAGAGTAAAAAAATGTCAAGTAGCCCTATATTGAAGGCAGCCCCTCAGTAAAGCCTACTCAACATCAGATAAATTGAAGTGCTCTGATTTAAATCAGTTCCCAAGGCTCCTGATTCTCCCATCCTTAGGGACGCTGTAGGGCATCTACCCATGTGCGGTGTCCCACTGTTGTTCACCTCACCAGTGAATAGTCTTGATTTTCTGCTCCACCTGGAAGTCAGTAAAATCACTATAGCTTTTCTCATGGAAGGCAACATCGTCTTGAACACAGTATAAGGAAACAAACAGACAAAAAGCTCCGTATTAGAGAAAAATACTCACCTATCTAGTTTCTTTCTGGTTTGAGACCTTGTTTTCAGTGCGTAACCCAGTGCTGGATGCTGCATGGATTACACTAAAGGCTGCGTGCACAGCTTGAGGAGTACCTTGTTTCCGGCCTCCCTCTTCCCCAGTTTCCCCCCATTTTTACCTTTGTCTTCTATTCCTTTTGCTGCAAGTTCAGAAGCTCAGTTGTAACTTATGTTGTTGACATTACACCGCCAAGTTTTGGGATTTCAGTGTTCATGAAGCTCCAGTTTCATTCGGTTTCCCCTGTGTGCTTTATCCCTTTTGTCTTTGGCCTTATTAATGCGATCGCCCTGTGACAACAGTTGCTGGAAGATGTACAGGAGGGCTGGAGCAACCCGCCTTTCCCGGTGGCTGCTGAACGCTGCTTTGCCAGCAATACCATACCCCAGCAGGGGAGAGCAGAAGAGCCCATGCTGCTGTCCTGCCCTCTCCCCCCGCAGTTATCCGGTGCAGCTCTGCTCCTGGCAGGGAGGTGGGTGTCTTCCCCAGGGACTCAGCTATCTCTGCTAAGAACACTCCAAAGCAAACCCACAAATAGGACTTTGGTAGTTCATTAAATACGAAACGGGTGGGTTTGTCTTCTGTTTATTTCTCCTTTTATCCTGCTAGCAAGGGATCATCAATATGCAGACAGTATCTAACACTCCCAGATAAACTGCATCTGTACAGACTCATTCAGACACAGGCTATAAATACCCGCCGCCTGTGCACAGACTGCCGCCACGCTCCCTGGGTGCCTCTTGCAGGGCAGACTTTCCGAAAGGCTTTTGGAAAGATCCCCCCTGGACCCTTGCGTGGTGCCCGGACTGTGCTGGGGTGGGACCTGAGAGCTGCGATTGGCAGCACCTGAATGCTGCTACGGCAGAGGCACCAACCACTTACCTTCCTGATTTTATACCTATATGGTTTCAGTGCAGTGATTTAAGTAAGTTCCCCATCAACTGGGACATAAATTACAGCCAGAACGCTGGCGCGGGACTCTGGGAGCCATTCAGGGCATTTCCCTTTCCAAAGATTTGTTTCCTCCAGAGCGACTCGCTAAAGTAATGCCTTCCTCCTTCCCACTGCCCTCGACTTCGTGTTAAAGACACTGTTAACCTGGTGCTGCCCTTCTCTTAATCCTGACATACAAAAACAGAGCACAGCGTGAAGGAAGAGTTAAATAATTAATTTAGAGGTATCTAATTTTCAAAATCTTGCCTAATCCAGCTTTCCAGTTTAGCATTCATTTTCCCCCCCCTTTGTATATACCAGTTTTAGTCCTTTATCTCTCCCACTTCTAAATATTTTACTGGGGTTTTGTTTTATACAGCTGAGAGGAATGCTGTTCTGATAAAACACGGCTATAATCTCCTCAGGCTGCATTTCCTTAGTTCCCACTCTTCATCTGTAGCTTTTAAACAAAAAATCTTTACTAGATGAAAATAAAGACGGTGAATTTCAGTGGTACATTTAATAATTCATAAATCAAATGAAGTTCAAACAGGTTCAAAGTTTAAAAGTTTAAAAGTTTTGCTGAAGCTTTAAAGTTTAAACTGTCAGAGACTTTGACAAAAAACTTTTCCTGTCTGGAATATTTAAGATTGTTAAACTGTATTAGATGCGTGGCTATTGCTACATCTTTTCAACACAAAAAGTTGTCTTCTAAAAGAATATTGATTTTATGTTTTCTTTAAACAACTATTACATATGTAGTATAAAGAAGCTTATTATTATGGTAAAGAAGATCACAGCTACATAACCTGCATATTATACAAAGTTTTTTCAGGCCAACTTACTTTGGCCCGCAAGAAATCCCTTGATTTATTAATGCTGCTACATGCTAGGGGGTAAAAAAGGTCTCCTTTTAATGGCTTGGCCATTATAAAAGAAGAATTCAGACGAGTGTACGCAACTACAAAGTCTGAAAAGCATTAAGTTTTATGCATGTTGTCCTTCCAAACTTTGAAAAATACCGAGGTCCTGATTCTGTTCTTGCTTATATCACTATCAATATCAACGTCAGAAGTGATGCCACCGAAAACAGTGAATTTGTTGGTGAGCTTCTTTATGCCGACTTAGTTTCACTAATGTATTCAAGGTTTGCTTTACTCATATTTTTATCATTCCCAAAGCATTTAAAGTATTTTCAGAAATATATTCATTTCATTCATTGCATTTCTGAATGCGATTGCAGCTCTAAATGAAATTCTGTGAAATAAATACATTATAAATACCACATCAGGCAGATGCTCATACCTAAGAAGAGGGACCAATTTCCCTTGGGGAAAAACTGGCATGGCATCAGAGGAACCTCACCAGCATCCAGCGTCCCAGGCGCAGCACAGACCTAAGCATCACCGGCAAGCCTATAATTAGACATCTTTTCTTCAGTAAAAATAACACACGCTGTACCTGTCACTATTAGACTGTAAAATTAATTTCGTTTTCATGAATGAGCTCACGAAGTAAGCTGTTTGTTATGGTAAAGGCAGAAGCATTAATGGCTTTAAATGGCTTTAACTGATAATAGTCTGATAGATGGGGTAAATGGAAATAGGCATTATGTGTGTCTTAGTTTCTCAGGGAAATTGGGATTGGAGAGAAAGAAGTGAGGGACAAAGGCAATCTACGGCTCCTGATGTAGCATAAGGTGGCACTAAGAAATGTGTGCCTCAGACCACTTCTGAAGCAGAGTTATTTTTGACTCTCAAACTCAGACCACTTGCAATGCTGAGAGTTCAGCAGAGAGCAGAATCATGTTCTTCCATCAGTCAGGAATCCCTTACTCCTTCTAATAAGTGCAGATTTTTTCCAGTGAGCAGCAGGGAATGCTATGCACATGTCACAAGACTTTTCTCCAGCCCTTTGGACTGCCTCACCCTCGCTGAAGTTAACAGTGAATAAAGGACAGTTTCCCAGCATCCTACTCTGGTGGATTTTTTTTCCCCCTAGGGCCCATTGGAATAGCGTGTGAATTGTGGTGTGAATAATGTGCAATATATGCTTACAATGTGTTGTTTTGCCTGCCAGGGGATCATTTGCAAAAAAGTCAATAAAGGAGACATACAAAGCTGGCCAAAGAAAGTTATTTAAAAACATGTATTTGTGGGATAGTGTTCACTCAATGTAATTAATAAACCTTAGGATACATCCAGCAAAGGACTAGGTGCCCACAAATTAAGTATGTGTAATGGGTAGTAGTGACAGAACCCAGAATGACACGTTAAGGGTGAAGGCTGAACCTATCATGAGGGAAGAGGGCTGGATACTTCCAAAGAACAGTCCAAAAATATCTCCGTGCTGAACTGGAAACTGCCTGTGAGCAGAAAGCACTCGCACAAGATGGATCTAAACCCTAATTCACCACGCCCCACCCACCCAGGTTGTTTAGATATCTGAATTAAGGTCGGTAATATGCTGCCCCCACAGGGACCTGTTGAATCTGGATGCTTGCAGATTTGCATTTATGGGTCTCTAGGATTAGGCAGCTGAATCCATGTCTTCCATCTCACAATTTTGGGCTTAAAAGTTTGAGGGCCCTCTATGTTCATTTTGGAGCTGTCAATTAAGCATAATAACATGACTTGGCAGTGTCTTGCCCATAACACAGTCTCATTTCCATTATAGTTTAGCATCATCGACTTAGAACTGACTTACTTTGCTATCCTAAACGCCAACGAATTTCTGAATGACTCTTTTATAACTTGCCACCTGGAAAGAGGCAACAGTCATCTCATGACATGAGAATAAATAAATCACAATTCATGACTTCTGTCAGCTAAAACAGTCAACGTAAATGGGTTGTATGGAGCTTTTTATTTCAGGGACAGCTAACTGGTACGGCCACTGCCCCAGCCACTCCTTGCCAGTTGTGCTAAATGAAAAGCCTCCACAAGCCCTGCGGCGAAGGGCAAGCCAGCAGCCATACAAAACAAACAATGCTACGAGAGATCTTCTGCCTAATTTCCAGGCCACAGCTCTTCGGGGACAGCTCTGCATTCTTCTGGTGGCTTGCCTCTTTGGTACCGTCTCTGCTCTGCTCAACTGGGGCGAAAAATGGTTCGTTCCTACACAAAAAACCGGGCAGGGCCACACCAGAAGGCGCATTTTCACCAAGGAGCTCTAGAGACATCTGTCCCTGGGGGAAGAGGGAACCCTTACATTCCTTTCCCAGATTATAGCTCATTTTGATTCCTTGGTTTGGAAATTGGAGGCAACTTGTGTTCAAGGCTGAACCAGGAAAGGGTCCAGAAGGTCCTGTGACCAGTCCAGCACCAGAAAGCATGAAAACGGCTCTAGTCACAGAGAAGTTCTGGTGACATCATCTGCAATGTCTAGGCCTCTTTCTTGTGCGCTTGTTACCAGCCCAGACAGGGCTCTCAGACAGGTCAGGATACAGATCCAGTAAGGTCTGGGTTAGCAGTTTAGGGATGAATAAAAGGCTGACCCCCAAACCTGCTGCACAAACTAGTTTCTTTCAGCACGTTGCATGAGAAGACTAATCTGGTCAAGCTTGGAAGAACAGATAAGAGAACTATCTTCTCGCATGCTAGCCAGCACCCTGGTACCAGGCTGCAGAAAAGAGAAAGCAAACACCAGTCTGCTAGCCCTTAGAAGCACTTCGTTTCCTCTGGGAGGTGTTCTTCAAGGAACCTGAAAGCTTCTTAATTGCATACTCCCTGCTTTTAACACTGGTAGCATCCGTCTAACAGATCATGCTGCAGACTGTGCAGGAGGACACGACCTAGCAATCCTTCTGGGCTACTGTTCCCCGCCTACCCGCAAGGCGACCTCCAAACCTGACAGCTTCCAGCAGATCCCTTGCCAACATGCGGCAACGGTTTCGCAATGCTCCTCAGTCGCTGCCATAGCAGGAGCGCAGAAGCAGCAGGAGACCGAGGAGCTGAAGTGGCTCTTGAGCGTGTGTTTTTGAGGAATTCTCCTCAGTGCTGGTCTACTCGCAGTCGCTGCCACTGGAGTGAGTCTGGGAATGCTCTCCGCGCCCAGGCAAGGAGCAGGAGGAGCTCAGCTTCACGCTCGCTGCCGGAAAACTTCACAACGCCCAACTTTTAGATGACTCCTTGCATTTAAAAGAGTTCAGAGATGAGATTGTTCAAAACTAATGAGGCTACTTTGGATGTCCCATGAATGGGTCCCTTTATCCTAATGCACTAGCAGACATTGGCAAGCTCACGTTAACTAACAGGTTTATGTGCTGTGGGCTTTGGAGAGACATTATCTTTTTTGTACCACATGTTGAGATAGAGCTGTGCCCTCTGACTGCTTTTAATGAAGCAAACATCCGAGGTGCTCATCTGTTTTGCAAACGCTTAGCCTATTTTAATATAGTACAGTAACATAGTTGGAGCCTTTGAGTTTTGGAGACAAAAAGATAGGTTTCCCAGGAAGAGTCTGGATTTTACTGACCTTCTTAAAGGAAGCAAATTCTACCTTTTGTAACAATCATCACCACTATACTTAGGTGACCAAAACCAAACAAAAACAAAACCCAAAAATATTCAGAGAAATCCATCAAATCTAAGACAAAGAAGAATGCAGTGATAGAGGTTTTTCTGGGCCTGGCCTTCAATCACAATAAATCACAGAGTGCCATATTTGCCCCAGCTTACACCATTGTATTTTAGCAAGGAAATTGTACTGTAATGGCATTAGGTGAGGGCTTTTTTTATACTGTATTACTTCTGCAGTGAAATCCTACTTTTACCCAAATACCCTTATGTCATAAGACATAGGATGAAGCTGAATTAAGGAGGAGAATACTGCAGAAAAGGGAGACATTCTTGTGATACGGTGAATTTCTGTGCTGCTCTACTGGCCTGAGCCATCAGAGTGACAAAGGATAAGATGTCGAAGCGCATGGTAGTGCCTAAGCTGTCCCATTAACAGTCTCCCAGCCTGTCATCAAAGGGACTGGGAGGTGGTACGCAGGGAAGAGTGGATCTTGTATGAAACTCCCCTTTCTCGGCACAACTTATCAGCTTTCAGAAATTGGCCGGTGGATGCGTGCTCGCTGAATGTCTTTAACCCCTCCCCAGACCTCTGTAGACTTCAGCTCACCAGTACATGCTGGGGGGAACAAGTGAACCATTTCCTTCTGCATTTCTGCAGGAGAAAAGGATCTCCTTTTGTTTGCTTGACATTGGACTTTACACCAGGTTTGTTTGACGAGGAATTTGCACTGCTGGCTGCCCAGGAGTTTCGCTGCCTACTGTGGAAGGATGGGCAGGTCCCACAAGAGTCAAGGGAGGAGGCACCAGGGCTGTGACATCCTGCCCTTCTGCCTGGCTCCGGCCTCAGACGCACACAAGCTCAGGAAGCGCTCCAGCTCCATGCTCACTATTCACTTGATTTGATTTCCAACCTAGTGGGAGAAGACAGGATGGCCAAGGCCTGTCTTAGGTCAGTTTAGGCTGCTGTGGAAATGTGACTTTCATTCTAGAAATGTGATAGTCATTCCCTATTCACTTTTTTTCACACCCGTCATTTTTCTGCAGACTAATATCATCTCTCACTTGCCTGTGTTCCCACTGGATGCAAATAGATTTCCAAGTAAAATTCTTCTGAAGGGACATTGCTGGTTTAACCTCAGCGCAGTGCTGCCAATTTTAATGACCTTTGGTCCCACACGCTGAAAATAGTCTCCTGAAATCAGTGGGATTCCCTGCAGAGTCGTGCTTTCTCCAGTGTTAATCGAGATTTTGCTTGCAAGTGCCACAAGCAACCCCAGACATCCGGCTGGGTGACCTCGCTGAAGCCGGTGGCGCAAAACCAGGAGCGAGCACTGGAGCTTGCCGCAGCCTTTTCTGCCATCGTTGGTGCTGTGCTGCGAGGCTGCATCGCTACTGCTCCAGGGAAAATTTGAAGAACGTGGAGTAGCACGTGTGTGTGCGAGAAGCCTTCGGGCAGCGGACTCTCCATTTCTGCATGTACGAGATAGAATGAGCCTAGACGGTTTTCAGTCTCATTTTGAGCCTGCAACAACTTTCCTATGCTCCCCTCCATCTTTCAAATTACGAAAGGAGAAAATCTGCTGTGGTCGTAACCCCTCTTCAAAATCAGAGGGTGATCTCCCAATCTCCCAGTCTTTCCCTACAGCAGCTTTGTGCCCCAGCGCTCAGGGCAGCTGAATGGAGAAGGACCTCACGAAATCCAGGTATCAGATGCCGCCCCCAAAGCCTGTGCGTCCCTGTAGTCTATCCTGTTTTTCAGGAGAGTTTTGCCAGATCTTCTGTGGTTTTGGAAGAGGAAACATTATTTGTCTCATAATACAGACATCAAATACAAACAAGGGAGCTGCAGTTCCTGGCATGAAAGCTTTTTGTAGCAATTTACTATCCAGCATCCTTATAATTAATGAGGGCTATAACCACTATTTTTAGTACAGCTAAAATGAGCTGTAAGTTATTAGAGGAAGACATGTTGTGTAATATGTGACTAATGTATCATTTTACGAAGAATTTTTGTTAGATTGCTGAAAATTGCAGGGAAATGATTTCCAGAGTATTCCAACTGCTCTGAATGCTCTTTGATACGTAAAGTAGAAAGCAATCTACACCTTAGCTGGTCTGACCGGCTAATTATGTCAAAGCCTTCAGAAAACTAAGTTACTATAATGTAAATGCAGTCTACATATTGCAAGAAAGATGCAGCCAAATGTATTTCAGGTGCGACAAGATTGAAGTAATTGAAATTAATTGGGGCAAGAAGCAGAACATGGAATTGGGAGAAGATTGGCAACAGCAAAATAGACGACATACATAAGATATTTCCTTTAATGGGGGTGGGGATTAGCCTGGCTGTTAAAGCATGGCTAGGGCACGGAGAGGCTGGTCAGGTCCGGGCAGGAGGCGTCGGGGGCTGGTGGCAGTGGTGGGCTCCCTCCCCGCTCCCCCTGGCAGCCACCGGCCTTTCCCCCGGCATCTCTGCACCTGGGAGTCAAGGGGAGAAGGGAAGGGAGCTGCCGGGAGGGACCGCGGGGCAGGGAGGCATCTGAAACCCAGGTAGGTATCCGGCGAAAGCCTCTGTCTGTGCATATGCTGGATTTGCACTGTGCAGGGTTTCATCCCTCTGCCGCTGCTGGAGAAGCCGAGAATCTCACAGGATTCGTGTCTTAATCTGCCTTTGCTCAACTGCATTGTCACACATCATTCAGCATGGAGCGCCCATCTTGGAAAAGGGAGAGCCAGAATCCAGCTCTCCAGGTGTCTGACCCATCGTTTCAGCACCAGCTTCCCAGACATGCATCAAAAAATCCCCAACAAAAAAAGCGCCCCACTCCCCACCCACCAAGTAACACCCCTCTTTTAAAAGACGTAGCATACCACTTTTTTTGCTCTTCTCCTGAGATGGGGCACATTCTTCACTACATAATGATGTTGTTTTCTTGTCTGGCGATGTTGTACACACTGTCACAGCTATTTGCTATGCAATTCAATTCATAAAAGTCAGCAACCTGTTGAAGTGATTAGCCGTATTTGCTTAAGAGACGCCCAGTACTGGAATTGCTGGGAGAGTGCATTACAGGTCAGAGTTACAATATTGACCAGGATCTGGGGGAAGTTTGTACAATCACATTAGCTGTTCCTATTTATGACTCCTTAGCTAGTTAATCTAAATACAGCTACTCTTAAGAGATACAGGTGGGAAGTAATTCTGTATAAACTGTATACTGTATAAAGTTTGTGTGCAGCCAATTTGAAGATGGAAAGATAGGAGAGTGGATCCCTGAGACACAGATTACTTCAGCTGCTAGGCAAAAATGCTGGCACTAGCTGGAGCATCAGGTGTCCCAGCCCAGACATCGACATGTTCTTGAGGGAGTGCTCTGGCAGGAGTATAAGGTCACCAGTGCTGGCTTGGTGTCTTGCTGCCCAGAGGATTTCCGTCTGTGCCTGGAGAATTTTCATCTGTGTTTTCCGGGTGCTTCCCAGCCAGGTGACACAATGTGAGGCCAAAGCGTATTTGGCACAGATGCAAGAGGCAAAACACGTAGGGAATCCGCTTTACCTTCACCAGAAAGTAAGGCAAAGGTAAAAAGAGCAGTTATTCGTTATGGGAGGAAAAAAAAAATGTCTCTGTGATGGAGCACAGCCCTCGGAACACAAACTGGACAATGGAAATGGCAGTGGGATTTTTCAAAGCACCAAAGTAGCTTAGCAACACGTATTTATTTCCTGTTTTAGAAAAGGTGCTATGAAGGCATGAATTCCTAGGAGATGAATCATATATGAGACACGCATTGTTTAACTTTACACTTGCACGTGGAATACCAGTGAGATAATTCAGCACCATTCATGAAGACCTGACATGTTGATCACCCAGCACGCGTGCATCCAAATACAGTATGAAGTTGGAAAGTCCCTGCAAAAGAGCATTTAATGTCTTTCCCCTCACTTTTCGGTTAGTGGCACAATAAGTGGCAGGTATAGATGCATCTTACAAAACAGTAAATCCTGTCCGAGAGATTATACTGGTACATGAGGAAACTGAAGTTAGAAATTTCCTCCGTGTTCCTAGTAAGTAATCATGTAATAACTTACTTCCAGGAATCCAAAATCTAAAGAAGATGCTTGTTATTGTGTTGTTTCTGTTCGGGAAAGTGTAAAGCTCAATGATTCACGAATTATGTTTTAGTGAAATAAAAAGAAAATCAAACTTTACTAAGACAATTGCCTGTTTTTTCTTGACGTGAAAACCTTTCTGCTTTCATGGTGACCTTCAGTTTTCAAAACTGGCAACGACGTCTCTGAAAAAATGAAGTCTGGGTGGGCGTAGTTTTACAGATCGCATTGATGACATTTATTGTTCAGCTGTAAGCGTGAGATCGTTAATGGCCTTGAGCAAGCTAAACTCTATAGCTGTGTCCATAACCTTACAAATATCGTTCCACCTGTGTTGAAAGATATTTATTGATGCTTTGCAATTTATATGAGGTCATCGACCTTTCAAACAGGTCTCTTGTTGCAAATTTTATTGCCATGTTACATTGCTTGACTAAAAATAATTAACTTTCTACAACATTATTTAATGACACTTCCAAACTACCAGTAATGTGAAACAGAAATGTGAGACCTTAGAAAACTCTAGCTCCTGCTCACTACTCTTTTTTTGAAAAAGAAAAGCAGTTTTTTTAAAATCCATAAAGGTATAAAAATGTCCTAGTTCTATTCCTCATGGATTTTTATGGTCCAGTAACTGCAGTATCTATGCTGCCTCCTAATCTTTAACATATTTGTCCTCACAACACCTTTGTGAGAGAGTGAAATAACTTTTTTTCTTTCAATAGATGGATATGTGAGAAATGGAACAAATAGGAGGGGACATGGCATGGGCATGGAATGAGTCTTGAGATGCTACAGGCAGGATTAATACAAATAAGCAGAAAAATGTTTCAGAAAACAGTTCTCGCAGCAAAACATCTGGGTATGTAACTAGTTTTCCTTCCCATAGGAAATACTCAAAGCAGCTCTTGGCAATTACTCATTATTAAGTGGCTTGCTTTCCCTGTCATGGTGATTATTTAAAAAACGGGTCTATCTATCTCTGCAGCAGTCTGTACCTGGTTGTATCTGGGCACACCTTTAGCCCTCTCACAGTTTGCTGTCTGCGACATCACAGTGGCAAAATTTCTGGAGCTTTGCTTGAAGAACCAAATGCTGCTTATGGATAAATTGATAGGATATGGATACAATGAAGGAAGGAGACACGGCCAGCAAGAAGACTACACTCGGGAATTTTAACGATTGATAAAGAATAACTAGGGTACCTTACAGCTGAGTGAGGGTGTGGAATAATGCTCTTTTCAGGATCTCCCAGATGGCTCTGCCTCGTTAGCCGTCTTGAAACACATGAGAAAACAGAATCTTCTCGTGTTCTCTCATTCCTCATAGTTTTCTTCGATAAACCTGTGCTTAAAATGAAAATAGCGATGTAGCCTGTCTTTTATATTTTTTACTTTCTCACCGGCAGAACTAATAGCCCAGTCTTAAGTAACAAAGATTCATCCCTCCCCAACACCTTCAGTCTCCCCATGCCTGGCGGGAGATGGGAGACAGTTCAGCCCAGGGCAAAGCCCCAAGCGAGGGCTTGGGACAGAGGACTGACTGTTTGTCTTGTGTCTTTCCTTGCCCCAGGGACCACCCCAGCTGTGTATGTCAGTGGCTCTGTGTCCAGTACGAGAGCTCAGCAGCCATTTAGAAAATCAATTCCCAGTGGTTCTGGCTTGCTCGGTTCTCTGCAAGTTGATGTGTACACAATTTCACAGCCAATTTCAACCCAAGCTGCTAATGGTGGTAATAAATGTCTTCCAGTTTTATTGTCAGATGTAATTAGGTATTTTAAAGAAACAAGATGAATGAGACAGATTAGATCTATGAAAATATGAGATTAAATTCCACTTTCACTTGTAGCAGTGCTGTTTGAGTATCGGAATTGGTGTCAGAGTACTACTGATTTACATATATCCGTATTTATGAATAAATCAAATATCTGTGCATGTACACAATAGACCTTGTTATTTTTAAAAGTAGAGGTCGCCTTGTTCTTGAAGGAAATGGGAATTCATTGCTCAGTTCGCCCATGTCCCAGAGGCACGTGTCCCTTTGCCTGGGAGGCGTTCCTCGCTCTGGCCGCTTCCCGCTCTGCCTCTGCTCATCACCTGGACACCACTTGCAAAGTGAAAGTTGTTCTTTTTGGCTAAGTTTAAGGCGAAGCAAATACAGCCACAGGCTTCACACATGTTCACAGGGGATGGACAGCATTTGTCTGCCTGTAAAGCATGCTCTGTATGAAAGAGAAGACAGCATGTGTATGTTGTGGTGGGTATTAAAACTGGCTTTTGGGTATTCTGGAGACACTCTGTGCCTCCTTATCCTGCCTGCCTATGCCAGGAGCCCCTTCCCAGTGACTAGGCACTATTCACTGAATAAGAACTGTGGAAACCCCAAAGCATGCATGTCTCCCAAGGAATAAAGCATTACTGACATGAGAAATGGAAGGAAGAACAAATGCGCGCTATCTTCAGGGCTGGCGGGATTTTGCTTGAACGTTACAGAGACAGAAGTCACTAAAGCAAAAGCATTAAACATTTCTAATATGTTAATGGAAGTATTTCTCCGTGCGAGCCAAGTCAGGTGACGGGATTGGATTTTGAAGGTGATGGCTAATTTGACAGACTTAAAAAATATTGATAGCTGTGCAAACGGAGACAAGGACATACTCTGTAATCCCACTCAGGTGTCGGGAAAGCCCCGCACAGCGCCTAATGCTTATGAACCTTGTAAGAGAGTCACGTCTTAGACATACAGAGCCATCCAGGCTGGAAGTGAGCCCTGGAGGCTGCCTGGCCCACCCCCCTGCCCAAATCAAGGCCACTGAAGCATGGAATTGTAGGTAGGAATGAAGATTTAACAGATCAATAGCTTATTCCAATGAGGGTCCTAGAAGAATTAATATGAATGGCAACTACAGCATGATAAAAAATTATATTATTTATTAGAATAATTTAAATTATTCAAAATCAATGAAAGTTGGGAATTACTGAGCTTTATTAGGCTGAAAAATAAATGGAGCAGTAAACCTAGCTGTTGCCTGAACAAGGATGCTGAACAGCAGGATTGCAGATATTATATGCTCCTCCACACCAGCATCCTGCAGAGGTCTGAGTTTCCACTGCCTCTGAAAAAGAACATGAAAGATGAAAATGCCCAAGCAAATGGCCAGTATAACTGCTGCAGCAGTCTGCATGACAGGGAGTCAGAGCAATTGCTTTCAGATGAACTGGCTGTCTCATGTAAAGCTAAGTCATAGCATCATCAAGCTTCTTTAATGTTCAAGACCGAATTATTTGGAAGAGCGTCACAGAAAAAAGTGTGGCTCCTGCTATGGAGTCTGGACCACCCCCTGTCAAAACCATTTTAGCATCCAAAGTGAGAAGGAGTTACCATCACCTGTGATTTCCTTCAAACAAGGACACAGGTTGAGGACTCCAGGTAGAGCTTGGCAAAGAATCTGAATGCCTCTAAAGGAAGCTTGTCCTAGGGAGTCTGGCAGCGAATCAGTATCATATTCTGAATATCTGCCCAACCCCTTGCAAGTTTTTATGGATTCATATGTATTGAACTTATAGGAAGAAAAGCTAAAAATTGTCCAACTGTCTTGTTTTTTTCCACCTTGCTTCATTTTAACCACTGATTTGATATGGCATATGCACGGATTAGTGTTACTGAAGTCCAAGAATGCATTGATTCATTTGTGCCCAGGATATGAATCCTGCAAGGTCCTATGCTGAACGCAGATGAGGTAAAATTTTTGCAGTGCAAGAAAAAAACCCACAACTGTAAGGCTGATCACTTAAAAGACTGAATGTTCTGTTCCTCTTCCTTCAGCATGAGGTGCTCTAGCCAAGAATATTAACCCAAGTAACAAAAGGGATGGCTGAAGGGGAAGTGCAAGATGAGGTTTAACATCCTCCAGGCCTGAACCTAAAGTACTTTCTGCAGCTGAAGCTGCTATTGTTGCTAAAGAGCCTGTTGTCAGTTCAGGGACACAGAAGCAATCCTGCCTATATTGCTTGAAATTCAAGGAGACTAAATTACTGGAATTACAGTGTGAAAAGAATGTTTTGTTATCCGGGAAGACCCAGAAGATGGTCTCATACGCATCTTTATGAAGGTCTGTGTTTTTGTAGATGTTAAGGATTCACTCCTTAATAGCAAGTGTCCTTTGAAAGCCCTGAAAATGTCCAAAGTTCACTCAGTCAGGCCGTTAGACAGCTGTGTTGTCCGGAGGAGTGTGAAGGAGCAGAGTGGCCAGCCTCACTGACCTACGATGCCTGGGACAGCTGAGCCTCGGGAGACTGCAGAGCAAAGAAAATGTCTCAGCTTGCACATCCCTCCATCCCCAGGGGACAAGTGCATCTTTCCATTTCCCATGGGAAAACGCAGAGCTTTTACTCATGTCCAGTTACAGCTTCATCAATGCTAGACGAAGTACCGAGCCAGCAACTAGCTGAAGACCTGCCCGGTATAATTGCCCTGGCATCGGACTGCACGGGCGTTTGTCCTGGGATAGTCCCATGGTGGGCAGGCAGGGACTAGCTGACACCCTGGCTGCGATGCTGAACAATTCTGGGGCTGCTCATGGACCTGCTGAAATGGGAAAAGTGGTGACTCCTCATGCAAAGAATAGCTGGCCCTCCGATCAGAAAAGCACGGCGGTTACCAGGCACTAATAGGCAACACAATGCATGTACTTTTTTTTTCCCACTCCCCTTCACGCACCAAAGAAGTGATTTAAGGCTCAGAGAGCATTTCCCACGAAAGCAGAGGGCGGTGGGTTAGTGTCTTCCTTCCTTCCTGGGATGCGGGCTGCGGGGCTCCCTCGGCCATGCAGTGGCAGGAGGCAATGACGGAAGGAAGTGGGTAACACAACACATGGGGTGGGGGGCTGCGGAGGAAGACTTAGAGGTTGTGAGCTGTGAATATCCGGAGAATAAAAGCCAGGTGATACTGATCTCCAGATGGGGCCCGAGCTTCCCCTCCCCAGCACTGCTGCTGGGTCTGTGGGAACTGCTCAGGAGCTGAGACCCTCCTGCGTCTCGGGGGCAGCGCCTGCCGTCCTGCTGTCCTGCCTCTGACCCGAGCCATGGGGGCAGGCCTTTCAGCCTGGGGAAAACAGCATGGCGAGTCCAGCCCAGGCTTTAGCAGACCTCTGGATGCAGCGGTGTGGTTGCTTCATTCGGTGTTGTGACAGAAAAAACACAAGTAGGAGACAGAGGGAGAAACTTCAAAATTAAGGTAATTAGCCAAAAGATGCTCCCTCTCCCCCCGCCCCCCAAAAAACAGAACACTAGTTGTATCCACAGTTTTTCACTCTATGGTTATATACCTTTATCTCTCTTAAAAACATGTAGTATTGCCAGGTCAGCATATCATTTATTATCTTCTATACATAACCTTGTTTCTCTGTTCAATCTTAGTATTAAATGAACAGGGAAGCAGCAACAGTCACTGGTTTTGGTGGGAAGCATATAGATTCCCAATATTCAGTTCGTCCTGTATTTTAAATCATACAGAGAACAGAAAAAACACAATGCCCACAAAAACTGCAGTGAAAATTAAGTCTTATTCCAGTATCCAATTACGCTGAAGTCAGAAGGAAATGAGATAACATCTGGGCCAGGTGAATTCATCCACAAGACTCTCCTTCACTCTGGTAGCATGTCTTTCCCAAAAAATATACCAGATTAACTGAAGGTACATCTTAAAAGCAAGGATGAGAAAGAAGAGAAAGTGTGTAAAAGCGAAAGCAAATGCACAA
>VZSC01012804.1:691215-712587 GCA_013398225.1 Steatornis caripensis | reverse complement strand
AAAAAAAAAAAAAAAAAAAAAAAAAAAAAAAAGAAAGCTAGAAAGGTCTTGTGCTTAACAGAGACTTCCACCAGACCACAGTTTGGTGTGAAAGAGAGATTGAGATACTATTTTTTTTGTTATTCACGTGGCTCATGGTTCAAAGATGAAGCACTGGAAACATCTGTGCTCTGCTCTGCCCTATTTAAATTACTTCAGGACACATCCAGCCCTGTTGTGAGTGGGTGTAACCCTGTTCACGCCAGTGGAGTTGCACCTGCTTACACTAAGGCAAAATTTGGCTCAGTTTGGATCCAAATTAACTCAACATTTGGAAATAAAAATGAGAAGCTTGGCATATTCCAGCATTTCTTCTGGAACCTCATAACGCCTGAGATTAGTTTATCTAATAGATTTACAGCTTGAAAAATATTTTATTCTTCTATCAACTCAGTCCAAAAATCTCCCTCTCCCTACTCCCTTCATCCTTCCTCCCTAAGCAGGAGGATCGATCCTGCCTTGGCCCATGTTGGCCTGCTGCAGCCAATGGGGAGCACAGCTAAAACAACGTGTCCTATTTGATATCCAAAGTGCTCCACAGAAGATAGATAAATTGTTCCTGTTGGTAAGGCTGGCCCTGCTGCACTTGCCTGCTGGCCTCTCCTCAGGCCATAAGGATGTGAGCGCCTGAGGATGAGGGACGCTTCCTGCACTGGCACTGCCAAGAACCGGGCCGGCAACATCTGGCATCACCAGGAAGGAGGAAATCTGGTTTCCTCCCCTAATTACTAAAGAACTAGTCAGAGACTTGTGTGGGGAGGAGAGTAATTTCTCTTTTTAATTATTTTTGCAGCTTTGTACATCTACCACATTTCTGTAGGAGTCATAAGGGACAAGAGTTAAGCCTGGAAACCGGTAAGCATTTAAATGGATATCTCTCAAAGAAATTAAAGCATGAGGAAATGTCGAAGATCCTCCACACCAAACCTACCCGTTCAGAAAAAGCCTGAATAAATAGATAGCCTGTGCAATGTCTTGGGAAAGTCAACAAACTCGGGCTCTCTCACACAAACAGGGAAGTGAATTCCTGAATCAAGGATCCTCTCCTGAGAAGACCCTGCCCACAACGCTGGGAAGTACAGAGTTACAGCAACTTTTCTTGCTTAGTCCTCCAGAAAGAGTAGTCCAAGAAAGCACCCTGGAGCCTAAGAGAATCTGGCTCAACAGAGCAGACTCACTTGCATTATGCTTGGAAATGAGCTGCAAGACAGATTCGTCTTTGCATCACAGATTTGTTACGCTTGAACATTGTTATATGTGCATAGATAGATATGCGTGTGATACCGCAGCCTTTCAGCGACAATCAAGTGAGTGCACTGTCATGATCTAGGAAGGGCTGTAAAATCACCAGTAACATTTACAAAATTGGTGGGTGGTAAGAAACATTGCTTGGAGAAGAGGAAGGACACATACGGCTCAGCTGGGAAGGTAGTGGTCTCTTGGATTAAGTACTTGCAGAATCACAGAGTGGCTGAGGTGGGAAGGGACCTCTGGAGATTGCCTGGTCCAACCCATCTGCTCAAGCATGGTGACTCCTACAGCAGGCTGCCCAGGACTATGCCCAGATGGTTTTTGATATCTCCAAAGTGTGAGACTCCACAGCCTCTCTGGACAACCTGTGCCAATGCTCAGTCAATACTGCCCTGGTAGAACTTCACAGCCCAGCATCCCTCCATCTTTCAGTCACAGGATGGCTGTTTCAGCGCCATCTCAGCCTGGCAAGGGAACTGAGCTGTGCTGCCTGTGTGGGGTAGCACGTGGGCCACCTGAAGGGTCAGCAAGGTGCTGATGCCACCACAGGGCACATGGTCCCATTGCTTTTCAGCTTCACATTCACATGAATATGCAGGTTATATCCCCCCAGAACACAGCACAAACCGCACAACTGAAAAATTAATAATCCAGATTTTTCTCCAAGTGGAAAGAAAGAAGCAACTCAAATGGGGAGCTTTATCTGGCTTTCATTAATGGACATGGTCCTGTCACTTCAGGCTTCAGAGCAGCATCTCCTGGTAGATGTTTGAGAACCAGCATTCCCACCACACCTTCATCTCTTACGGGAGGGAAAACAAGCATGTGCTACAGCAACACTCCTCATCTACACCAAATCTCCAGCCAAATATGAGTTGGTCAAATGAGCTACGTTGTCTTAGCTTGCATGCTGCTTTTGTCACAATATGTTTTTTACAGAGGCTGTTTTATTAAGCCTTTTTTATTGAGCTGAAGACAGAAGCTTGTTGATAATATTGTACGTGTCAGGATAAGACTGAACACATTAGTTGGAAAATGGTGAGGCTTGGTTTTTCTGAAGGAAACCGTCACTAGTTGCCATGAAAGCTGTTTGAAAGAAAGTGCTATTTGCCTATAGCAATTTCATCAGCATTGAAGAATCTGCTTTCAAACCACAAATAGCAATTAGCTCACCTTCCAGTTCCTTCTTGAGTTTTCCTATTTAAAGCACACTGGAGTATTTCCTAGCAGCATGCAAAGAAGAGAGCTTGGATCAACAATGAGCTAAAGAAGAGCACAAGGCAACAGAGGACTACACCACACAGACAAAGGCAGCAAGAACCAAGAAATCTTTTATAAAAGCGGACATAAATTCCTGTTTGGTGAAAATCAGTGGGAATTTTGCCATTCACTTCAAACTGCTATGGTCTGATCCATAAGAGTCTGAATCTAAACAAAAAAATATAGCACTGACACTTTGGACACAGAG
This sequence comes from Steatornis caripensis, assembly GCA_013398225.1. NCBI lineage: Eukaryota > Metazoa > Chordata > Aves > Caprimulgiformes > Steatornithidae > Steatornis > Steatornis caripensis. The sequence continues at coordinate 709,829 of VZSC01012804.1, read as the reverse complement.
AAAAACAAGATAAATCATTTGGTCAGCAGAAATGAGATATTACATCTTTTTTGGCTCTGTTTGGGATCTTTTGGAGGCGAGAACTTTTGTAAGTATACTTACTGTTGTATTTTACTTTAGGCAGGAAACGAGCTAGTCTTTCATTTCTCCTTCAAATGTTCAGAAGTGATTTTTACAGTCAATAAGTCTGCATTCAGAAGGGATGAAAAGCCAAGTTCACTGTGGTCTGCCTTGGATGGAAGACTAGCAAGGATCAGCAAAAAAAAATTAAAGAACATCATCAGATTGTTAATTCTATGATAATTCACAACTGGGAGCTAACTCCTACCATGAAGAAATCAAGAGCTACCTCTTACTATCAGTGACTGTAGCATCTCTGATTTTTCTCCCTATCACATGGACTGGTGGCAAGATCCAGCCAGCATAACTTGTAACAGTGATGACTTGTGTCACACTTCTTTGCTGATATGTAAAATCTATAAAAGAATTTGTTCATCTTAGCTTCTGATTACACTTGTGTTGGTCGTGTCATCTAACTTGCGTTTAGGTTTTTTTTAATATTTCACCAAGTTGTGAAATAGAGCCACCAAGTTTCTGCTGTTGTTGGAGTCCAGGTTCCATTGAAAACACATATTTCCAAGTCTGGAATTTACCCAGAAAGCAGGAGTATTTTGTCTTTCCTGTAGATGTCTGTGGGACGAGTCTATCAATCTGCACAGTTGTTTGTGATTCCATGCCCTTGTAAAAATGAGCAGTCCTCGTAGTTGCCTGTAGTAGTTACTTGCTTTGTTTTGACTTGCTCTATTATTTATTTTCTTTTGTCTCCTAGTCAGAGAAAAATAAAATTGCTGATAAACAATACTACTATGTGATATAAAGTATTCAGAATTGTGAATGAAAGAAGCTGGCAGGGAGGGGGAAATAACAAGGGGTAATTTTATCATATCTCTTTGACCTGAAGCAATAATAAATGTGAAGTCTGTATGATCATGGGTGATATTTTTATATACGTATCATATTTTAGATTGGTTTGGGAGAGAAACACATGAAATTGATTGACTGGTGATGTGGCAGTAATTAAGCAAATAGAGCAACTTGACCATAAAACACTTTAAAGGGGAGAAGGTAGCTTAGTAACAAGTAAGCATAAAAATGTGGTTATTGTATCTATCCTAATGCCCTGACATCTCTCCTGTCAAAGCGTGAAAGGAATGGATGTTGTGCAACAAAATCGAAACTTTATAAATTGTCAGATGAAGGTCATAAATAACTTGTCCTTATAAAATCATGTCTTTAATTGTCAACTGCGTCTTTCTTACAATTTTGTTCTGTCTTGGGCAAAGTTCAGTTTTATGAGACCAACTTTGTGCAGCAAACACACCTTTGCTCTGCTGCTTTACTGCAGCGTTAATGGTTCGTTTGCCTTTGGGGGTAGGGATAGGTAAATGCTGCTGTTCTAGCCTTTACCTTATGCTGCTCAAATGAAAACTGTGAGGTAGTATTATTTCTTTGAATGATTACGTGAATTATTCTCAGTTGCTGTGATAGCAGGTAACAGCACAGTGTCCCCCCACTGCCACTCCACAGTCCCCGCATTTTTGCAGCTGCATGAATCATAAGTGATGCAAAGCAGTGGGTGCTTGAGAAGGGGAAAAGGAATGATGTACATTTTCATCACGATCCCAGACGAAGCCCAAATAAAAGTACTATTTGCTCATTTTTTTCTTTCTTGCCACTTGCTTCTTGCATCCACGATGTTTTGACCCTACCCCAGGCCATATGTGTCTCTATATGTCATCATGACCCCAGATGAACTCAACTTCGGTCTGCAGTGCATGCAGCAAATCCCTGTGGCCCTTCCAGGCTTCCTCAGCATCAGTCATGTGCAAGTGGCATTCCCCTTGGGGAGGAAGGTTTAGCCAGCAGTCACCTCTCCAGCAAGTCCCTGGCTGATCCATACTGATATCTGCAGTCAAACAGTTACTCCTTTTCTCTGGGCTTACTATATTTGTATTTGCCCCAGTTCTACAGCTCAGGTAGCTGGTCAGAGCCTGAAGCATGTCTACCCTTTAGCAAAGAGCCCGGACTGTCTTTGAGTGGAAACTAGGGGGCAGGGGTAGAAGAACACTCATCTGAGCACTGATTTGGCCTTAATTTGGCATAGATTTAGGATGTGGGTGAAGAATTCTCCAATACCTGGGAAATCAGAGCTGTTTGTCCAGAGGCAGCCATGGCATTAATTTTAGCAAAGCAGAAATTGCCCACAAGGACAGACTGGTGAGCAGTAAGCCGAGAAGGAGACGTACAAACATGCAACACAACAGAGAGGGGGTGGAGCATCTCCCAACATACACTTCTACCTAACCAGAGCTATAAGGAGATAGCTAGGGGTCCTGGAGAGATCCTCTTTTTTCAGCTCACACTTTGTCTAGGCAAAATTTGAACTTCCGCCACACCAGCTATGGCATACCCTTGGCCATCTGCTCTCCTTAGCAGCTATTCCAGTGCCTTTGGGCAGGTTCACTGTGTAGGACAGTCTCATTGTGCATGTGCTCTTGGCCTGATGCTTTTGGATGTCCCTGAGAGACCTGCTGTGCACAAGTCCAGTTCTGCAGCACAAGCTTCCTTCTGGACAAAACCACTTCTCTCCATTTTCTGTCGACTAACTGTCCTGAGTTGAACACGGCCTTTGTGTGTACCCCTCTGGAGGATGATGTAACATTGCATTAAGGCAACCATACTCCTCTCAAATACCAATAAGAAGTGTCAACGTGATGCGGACAGCATGCTGTTGAGGGATCCAGGTTCTGAGATATTAGAGAGAGTCATTTATCAGAAGTGGTTTGACAGGGATCAGCTGTCCACAGTATCTTCAAAAGATGACCTAGGGACGACCAAATGAAGCTAATAGGAGCTGGGTACATGACAAGCCAAAGGGAATGGTTCTTGCAGCAGGTTCTAGATCTATACAGTTTCTTGCCAAAGGACCCTGTGGATGCATAGAGTTTACATGGACAGGACAAGCCCTGGACAAGAGATCCATTGCAAGTTACTGCATAAATAATCTGCAGTGGCTAGGAAAGTCACAGAATCACAGAATGGTAGAGGTTGAAAGGGACCTCTGGAGATCATCCAGTACAACCCCCCTGCTAAAGCAGGTTCACCTGGAGCAGGTTGGGCGGGAATGCGTCCAAGTGAGTTTTGAATATCTCCAGAGAAGGAGACTCCACAGCCTCTCTGGGCAGCCTGTGCCAGTGCTCTGTCAACCTCACAGTAAAGAAGTTCTTCCTCATGTTCAGGTGGAAGTACCTGTGTTCCAGTTTGTGCCTGTTGCCCCTTGTCCCTTGGCTGGGCACCACTGAAGAGTTTGGCCTCATCCTCTTGATGCAGACCCTTTAGATATTGATAAGCATTGATAAGATCCACCCCCCTCAGTTTCCTCTTCTCTAGGCTAAACAGGCCCAGGTCTCTCAGCTTTTCTTCATAAGAGAGATGCTCCAGTCCCCTCATCATCTTCATTGACTTCCGCTGGGCTCTCTCCAGTAGTTCCATGTCTCTCTTGATCTAGGAAGCCCAGAACTGCACACAGTACTCCAGGTGTGGCCTCACCAGGGCAGAGTAGAGGGGCAGGATCACCTCCCTCGACCTGCTGGCCACACTCTTCTTAATGTACCCCGGGATGCCACTGGCCTTCTTGGCCACAAGGGCACATTGCTGGCTCATGGTGAGCTTGGTTGTCCACCAGCACTCCCAGGTCCTTCTCTGCAGAGTTGCTTTCCAGCAGGTCAACCTCCAACCTGTACTGGTGCATGGGGTTGTTCCTCCCCAGGTGCAGGACCCTACACTTGCCCTTATTGAACTTCATCAGATTATTCTCTGCCCAACTCTCCAGCCTGTCCAGGTCAAAATGTTCTGCGTTGAAAATGATCAGAGTGTGCAAGGGAATTAAAGGAAAACATTACGCATACATGCCTTGTTCTCACACTGTCCAAACGTGTAGCCAGTTTTTTGCAATCAGTTTTAGAGATTTGGGCTAGAAGGATCCTTGGTCTAAACCAGTACATTCGCATGGATGTTTTCTCTACGATTAGACTGCTAAACGCTTTTTTGCCATCTAGGTAGGACATAATTAAAAGAAAAAAAAAGAGGGATTAAATCTTGAGCCTTTTACTATCTTCAGCAGAAAGTCAATCCCACCTCCATTATTTCACAACTAGTTATGGAGACTAGCTGAAATTGAGACTGAAAAGGTGAAGGTGAGGAATCTCAGCTGCTCTCAGCGGTGTTATAAGGCAAGACCATAATCACACTAGAAATGGTCATGATCATATAGTCCAAAAGTCAACATAAAATCAACAGATGTTGATTTCTCCTGTGTGTAGAAACAGTGATTTTCAAACTGTATGACAAGATAAATAGGTCATCAAGAAGCAAGCACCACGTCATGACATGTGAAGGTCCATCTGCTTTGGGAAACTGGGAGCTCCTGCTCTGTACAGCTTTCAGGGTGACTGTGTACATACTTTTTTTTTTTTTTTCCTATTTGGTTGTTGTGCAGGTTTCTGATACTGTTGTCAGGCTTGAAGTCTCACAGACAGATAGACAGCCACAATGGTAACAACTTCCAATGCTTCAGTAAAGACAGTAGCTTAGTGTTACCAGGTGAGATGAACAGTACTTGGTAAGGACATGCTTTTTAGCCCGAGTATTGTCGTCCGCATTTAGACCAGTGTCCAGCTGGACTAACATAGAATTAGCTGGAGATACAAAAGATGTATTTATTCTCTAACACCAACAGCCAGTATACTCAGGAGACAGTCCTTCGACACAGGACACGTCAGGCACCAAGGAAAAGGCAACATTTCAGCCCATGTCCCGCAGCTAGTCCAAACACAGAAGCATAATTCCTGCTGGGGTCATTGAGCACTTAACGGTAACTAGTAGGCACGTGAGAAAAAAAATGTCCATCTCTGATTTAAAAGCCATGCTCAAACCTGGCATAGCAGAAACAATAGGCTATTTCCCAAGTGGAGATCAGGTATGTTTATTTTACTGAAATATATGGGTTTGTGACAATCAAAAGCAGATGTTCATTAAGAGGCAGAGATGTAGGTAGGTTTCCAAGGCATAAAGCATGAGGAGGGCAAAGAGGTAAAACATTCAGTCTCCTGCCTTGCACCTCAATTTGCCTGGCCCCTTAAATCAGTTTTCAACAATGCTTTTTGATTTTCATGTTTTTAAGTAACAGCTGTGGCAATGCTGCTCCTGATAGCCTTGCGGAACAAGTACTTCGGAGATCATTTTGACTCCTATTTCAGGATATTTCCTCTTTGTTTGCCTTTAACTTGACCTGGGATCTGGAACTAGATTTGCAATCTGATGTCTGAAGGTGTGCAGAGCTGAGAGACTTCTTGTATAAACCCACTGCAACCTTCAGTCTGCAGCTGAGTACCTGCAGAGGCTGCGTGTGCTCAGGTCCCATGTTCGGTACAGAGGGATCCCTGTGGACGTGTTGCTCCTTATACAGCTCTTATGTGTCTCCTGACAGTTTGAAAGTCCCTTGCTGGAGGTGAGTGATGTTGCACCAGACCAGGGCAACCTTATTTCAAGCAGGAACTGTCAGCAGAATCAGTGCAAGGTCAGCCACTCTGGTTGTTCCTTTCAGGAAACTACTCCTCCTACAGACACTCTTACACTAAACAAACCCCCTTAAATACGTGTGCTGCAGCATTCCTCCATTCCCTGGCGTCATGAAGACTGGCAAAAAATGCCATGGCAGCAAGTGTTAGCAGACTGCCAGATCAAACCAAGCCCCATTTTCCCTTGTACAAGGACAACTCCAAGATAACTTAGCAGTTGGCTGAGTTTCTCTTTCCAAACAGTGTAGAGGACTATCAGCAAAAGAAAGTCTCGAGAGTGTTTCTGCCAGGGAAGTTGAGCGATGGGACCGGTAACTGGATTCAACACACCAGCAAAAGAATTCTTTTTATCCGCTGACCCTGAGCACGCCTATAAGATCATGGCTTTTAATTCTTGTCTACAAGTGTATCTGAACCGCAGTTCCAAACCAAACTGAGGTCTACACATTGCAGATCAGTCACTTGAGTGCTTTAAAAATGAAAAACAGACAAAAGAAACAGGGTGGATTTTGACTCGTGAAAATTCCCCAAATGGCACTCTGCATTCATTTTCCTTCATCAAAAAGTCTGAGATAATTCTGTCCGCCCGCCCACATGGTTCGTGCTCCCACAATACTTGTGCTCTCACACCAAGACGGTTGGTTGCCCACTGGACTATGTGGCCTACGAATTATCCTCAGTGAAAGCGCTCATGAGCCCACCTTGCAAAACAGCTCTAAAGGGGAGGGGACCCAGCTCCTGAGCTGCTGCATTTCAGGGATAATGGTCACAGTAGCAGAATCCCAGTCGTAACTCCTGCAAAAACCTTCCAGCTCTGCAATTATACAGCATATGATACCTCTGACGTACAGGGTAATAATATTGGCGATCTGGAGCGCTAATGACTAAACAGAGGTCCAAGGCTGAGTCCTGATTCTCAGCAGCAGAGGCTCCTGGGTCCCTGTTACCCTGAGAGGGAGGTGGCAGAAAGGAGCTTGAGGACAGCCTGGAGAAGGACTCTAGGGACTCCAATGGGCCAAGAAGCTCCTCGATGTTCCCCTACACGTGGTGCAGAGAAGCGTTTTGGCAAGGTCAGGGAGCAATGCGCGTGTAGGTTGTTTGTCCACACCTGGCACAGACCTTGAGGCCGTGTGAATGGTAAGCAGGTCTATCGTCCACATCCACAAGGGATGCAGGAGCTGGAGTCTGAGTCACAGAGAGGTCTCTACATCACCGGCTCTGCTCTGCTTCCATTGCCTAATCCCTGCACTGCAGACCATGGGACAGCAGTAACAAAGTTAAAGCAGGTATATGACAGCACAAACCTTATTTCACCGTGTTATGAAAAGTCACACAGGGCAGTCTTTATTTCCCAGGCTCAGCATTCAGAGCAAACACACTGCTGTAATCTTTAGCAAATACATTTTTGCTTGCACAATAAATCTGTTCAGAAATCACACATTTCCATTCAAACTCGTCACTAAAGAGTCACATGTTGGGGCCTGTCTCTGCTTTGTGCTGACACTGCATAAGCAGAGAATCACGTGCCTTCATGAAAAAATATCCCCAGTCTTAAGGCAGGCCTTGGCTCAGGGTCACATAAGACTCATACACATTTCGTATCGTGTTTCCTCTTCTTTCTTCACCAATCAGTCTTGAAATACGTCACTTCTGTGCAAGCAGACCAACACACAGCACAAATACACACCGAGCGCCTATATCTATGCTGGAAAATAAACGGACCACAGAACAGTCAGAGGAGAGTAATGCAAAACACCGTCTGTGTCCTCCAGCTAAGTTCTCTTACCCTCCAAAGTAGGAGAGCAGCAATCCAAACTGGGAGCAGTCCCTGGCCCAGCTGCTATTCCCTAACTATGGGCAGCAGCTGGGAAAGTGCTAGCTGGTCCCGACCAAAATCGCACCAAGAAGTCACCAATACGAGCTATCACACACCATCGCCTGTGTCCTGATGCCGCTGAAATACTGCCAGACTCCACCAGCTGGGACATTACCTGGGACCTGGAAGATGCTCAGTGAATGTCTTCTCTATGAATGACTCCTGTGAGATTTCAGGAAAACTATAGAGACTTTCTCATCCCTGTTAATCCATAAAATGGGGNAATACGAGCTATCACACACCATCGCCTGTGTCCTGATGCTGGTGAAATACTGCCAGACTCCACCAGCTGGGACATTACCTGGGACCTGGAAGATGCTCAGTGAATGTCTTCTCTATGAATGACTCCTGTGAGATTTCAGGAAAACTATGGAGGCTTTCTCATCCCTGTTAATCTATAATAATAAGCCCCATCGTATATCAGCAGTGGAGGGATGACAGAGTGTTTTCCAGCTTGGATCGTAATGGGAAAGCATACAAGTACCCTGGCTGTACAACTGGGTTTATCCTATTGTGTTTGATAATTTTCATTTGAAGAGAGAGTAAATACTGATTTAAGTGGGTCTGATTCATAATCAGAACATAATTTTGGCCATTGCTTTAAATTACAAATGAAGCCGGTCATCTGCGTTGGAAACAAGCATATTTGAGATAAACAGGAATATATACCTTTAAAATATATAGTTAAAAATATTTTGCCATATTCTGAAAGGAAGTGTTTTGCATTTTCTTTCCTATTGGGATATATCTTTTTCCTTATTTATTTGTGTGAGTGAAAGATGATTATCCATTCTATTTCTACAACCTATTTACTGCTGTTTTCTGGAATGACACTACTACCAGAACTTCAGTAAGGAGAGGCTACCACTTCCTTATGTTGAGGAACCGAATAAATAGGGTGGAAAAAAAATCAGGAAGTGGTTTTATTCAGTGCTGTGGATTTAAAGATTTTTCCAATCCCCCAATTGTCCAGAGATATATGGGAGACAGTCCCGTAGCTGGGAAGAAACAAAATAAAATGCACAAGCGGAAACAGAGGGAGGGAGGAAGAAAAACAGAAAGTGAAAAAGAGGGAAGGAGAGGAAGAAGAAAGGAGGAAAAGCAAACAAGAAGAAGGAACCACCTGGGCTGTCGTTCCGTTGCTCGCTCGTGAACCCGCATATGATGACAGCATTTACTGCAAAGCACCCCCAATTTTCAGACTTCAGTGGTAAATATCCTCCAAATTTTGCAGCCCATATGTAGAGCTACATAGAGATAGTATGCTTGAAATGCATCATTTAGCTACGTTTCTTTTGACCTATCTGGTCTTCTTCTTATACATACAGTAGATTTCCATTTAAAACCTGAAAGGTATATACCATCTATGTCGCTCAGCCGGTGGCTGTATTTCTGCCTTCAGGGAAGGTGTAAGTGCAAGGGAAGCATGGTGGAAAGCTGTTATTTTCTGAAGAGTTCACCACCCCCAGCAGAGCTTTACCTCTGGGTAACGTAGGTTACATAGGTGTAGGCTCTCCTTTGAAACTCATGCACGAGACCATTCTGCGAAAAAGCTTCTGCACAGCAGCGAGGCATTTGCAAAGGCTGGTGTAGGAAGACTTTCAAATGCACATACTTCATGGTCGCGGGAAGCCATAAATGCAAGACTACATCCTCTAGTGCCGTTCACAAAACTGCAGTGATGCTGGCAGGTGGAGAGCGCTCGACACCAGGTGAGGGTCAGCTGCAAAATATGTTTTTCCATGTGGAAGAGTTAACTGGAAAGGCGGTTAAAGAACAGTATTCCATGACGTCAGTGGTGTTTATGACATGCCCTTCAATTACCCTTACCAGTAAATCAGCGTGTGCACTTTAGTACTGCAGAGTAGGGCATACTTCAAAGAAAATAATAGCTCTGTTGATTAGCTAATGAATATGCTATCAGAGAACTCAAGGAGCCTTTTCACTATTGCTCACTTTAAATAATAATGCTAATTAAAAACACACTGCATGCCTCAGGTCCACTGCTCAACTTTGGAACCAATGAAACTCTCACATTCATTCTTTCAATTATCTGCTCTGTATTTGTTAATAGAAGGATGCTGTCCTGTTCCCTGGCTACATATTAAATTTGTAGAAGCACAATAGTATGCACAGAAGACAGAATCTAATCATATCTGTGGCTGGAAAACGAACCCCCTTCTCCGCAGGGCCAGAGAAGGCCTCTCCACACACACACTATCCAAGCCTGCCAGCAGACACACAGCCTTGGTGTTCACGTTTCAGGTGCCATCCTGCAGCTGAGGGTGACACTCCAGAAATACAGTGTGGGTGGCTTCCTCTTTCCCCCATTCACCTGCTGATGAGGCTAAGACAGCACAGCTAACAAAGTCAGGTTAAGAGAGCTCAGTCACTACTGTCTCTCCCCAATGCTTTTACCTTGTCTGCTTCCATAGTGAAGTCCCCTCTCTGCTGACGCTGATTTTACCTAAAAGATTAATTTAATCTGGACTCTTTTTCCTCTACACATCTCTAAACCCATATAGACTTTGTGGGCCAGGTTCTGCTCTTCTGGAGGAGTCTGTCATGGGGGCAGCCGTCTTTAGAACAGCATGCAGCCACAGCATCTTTGGATGCCTATAAGTATTCTCTGATGCAAGCAGGGCAAGTGCAGGCCATGCCAAAATTACTGCAAAATTATTTCAACAAGAAGTTCGGCAAATTAGAAATTACCGTTAGCTCCACTAAGAAGTTTCCATTGGAAAATGTACAATGCAGGATAAAAACAAAAATTCTAGAACATTTTCTTGACAAAGAGGTTCTGCAAAACATTTTCATTCCTGCCAAAGGAGCTAGGTTGTCATGAAAACGATTTATTTTTTTGAAAACCAGATACTTTCAACTCATGAAATGAGAACAAATGGAATCTTTGCTGAAAAGACTTAATCTTCTGATCAGACACTACATCTTCTGGTTCATCCTGCTTTTCTCCTGTGCTGCAGCTGTCCTTAATCTTAAGCCTTCTCCCTAAAAAGGTATATTCCCACTGCCTTCTCTTGCAATGCCTTTCATTAGCAGAGCTCCACCTGATCGTTACTACCTTGCTTCCCTCCCACTCATGCTGAGTAGGTAGCACGCATTCATTTTTTCAACCAGAGGGAGTACTTGTTCTCCTTTAAACAGGTCATTTTTGCTCAGGACAGAATTCCTGGGCCCAAAGTGCAAGCTCCCTCAGCAGCATCCCAAGTGGGCACTGCTCTCCTACACCACCACTTAGGTGATGGAGGTAGGTGATGGAGGTGGGAGCACGACGCCTGATGCCCCAGCCACAAGGGGTTGACGTGCCCTCCCCCAGGAACAGGTGGTAGCCTGAGCTTTTGATGGCCCAGATTGCCTGATAGCTCCAGCACGTGGCAAGCCCCTGACTGCCCTGCTCAAACTGTCTGGGAAAGCTAGCTGAAGCCTGTCCTGAATTCCTCTGCCTTTTATGAGGCTCCTCCCGATGGCTGGGGCTTGATCTAGGCGGCTGCCTTAGGTAGTCTCATTAATTACAAAGGTGTCAAATGTGTACTCGTTGCCTTTGTAGCTAACACAGCTTTTACATTGAACCAGACAGCTTGCTGCTTCCTGTGCTTGCCTGCTTTAGCTGGCCATAATTTAGGGCTGGGCTCATCTCCGTAAAAGGTCCTTGTAAATCAGAGTTCACATCTGCCACCGAACTGCAAGGAGTTTCACTCCTGACTGTAAAGGGGAGCAAGAGCAGGCCTGGGGCTGGGAGAGATGTGGAAGGTCTCAGTGTAAATCTGTGTGGACAGAGAAGCATGGTTAAAATTTCTCAGAACCATCTATAGTTGAAGCTCCAGATTTAATGTTTCACTCCCGTAGGTTTCCTCATCAATGGAGTACATTAGATCATGAGTGAAGCATTTTGACCAATTTTTAAGTTGCCTGGAACAGGGAAAGCAGAGCATACATCAATATCGTAGTGCCTCAGGACGTAAGAGGTGTGAAATAAGAGTTTCTTTCAGCTTTTCCCTGAGTTTTTGATATGTGGCTCATTTCAGAAGTGCTAATCCTTTGCTTTAGATAAGAAAGGGTTTTGCGGTGTGACAGATCTGACCCTGTCGCACAATCCTGAAGCAAGCAGCCCAGCTCACGTCCCTAGCTACTTGCACAAGGGAAAACTGCACATGCCATTAAAGGCAGCGGGATCAGGACTGGTTTACGCTGGAGAAGGGGTACAGCACCCGGCTGTCAGTGCCTATCCATGCCTTCCCTGATGAGCTCAGACACAAAGGAATGGCAAGATACTGGTGTCTTGTTTACAAAGCCCAAGTCTGCTGGGATCTGTACTTGAAGTTTCTTACTTTTGCAGAAAACTGATCATAGACTTAGAAACACAAGCTGGTTTTCCTGAATTTCCTGCTTATACGAAGCTTTCATTTAGTCCCAGGAATTTTATCACTACTCTGAGCAAAGCATAAGACTAAGAAATAAAGCGGGAGCTCTAACTTTAAAGACACCGCTGGCCTCCTTCTGCCTAGTGCCCAGTTAATCCTAACAATACTTTGGGAGAAGTTCCCTTTTTTACTTTTCTGAGAATCACTAAATTGTACAGAATATAATTTATCCATGCCTGTCAAGTGCAGCCACAGTGCTTTTAAAAACTTTAAAGGAATCACTTGGTGGTTGCGATGAAGACTAAACATTTTATCGGTCAAAATTTTAAGCAACATTTTTTTTCCCATTGGATGAAATAGTGATGTTATTTTCCAGTCTCCAGGTTCTCACCTTGATCTTTAAAAAAAAGGCAAGTCAAAGTTACTGGAAACTACAGGACATCATCTTGTTAAAAGTGAGTATTGCTGTCTTTGGGAGCCTCTTCCAGGCTGAAATGTTTCTAATAGTTTAAAATTAAAAAAAATTAAATGAACCTTGCGACATACTTCATTTATTCTGTGAAGAGCAGAGGGAATGGTTCAGTTCTTGACCAAACTGTGGAAACCTTAAGAGGTGCCCCTGCCGTGTTATGCCCAGTGCCGGGGCAGGCGGCTCTGCCCAGGCCTCACATGTGCTTCTCCTCACCTCTGTCACTGATCCGGAGAGGGTCCGTCATCTCAGTGCTTCTTGTTTTAATAAACTTTGATTCAGGCAAAACGGAACAGCTATAGACCACTGCGGGTTATGGTAGAAGAAGGAGAAAAGAGTAAAGATCTAATTTTTAAAACTAGAGGCACATGCACACACACACACACATGGTAAGCAAGGTACGAAAAGCAGCATTTTTTTTTTTTAAACATTGTTTATTCCCATAAGAACAAGTAGGATTTGGACCACAGCTGGGATTCGGTGCACCACAGAAACCTACCACTGCCCTCTGTTTTTTAAAATCGCCACATTTGCGAGATGCTCGGCATGCCTCTGTTCATTCTTCAGGCTGTGGTCTTCACAGCATCAAAAGGTCACAGACCAAAGACCTGCAGACCGTGGTCTTCGGAGAAGGTTTCCTTCCTGCCTCTCCAAGAGCAGCAAGCTGCTTAGCAAGCCCTGCATGTGCACCATGCTCTAAGAGAAGACAGAGTTTCAAGTTTTGTTTGTTCAACTTTGAAACACAGCCTTTTCTTCTGTGGAACTCAGGATGTATTTAACAGGAAACAATAAAGATGTAGGACAGTTTTGGAGAGGAAGTAGGACATTTTAGGTAGGCAAAAAATAATTATTTATGCTGAAACTGGGTCAAGACACCGCAGTGTTTACCACGACTCTCAGGAAGAGTGCCATGGGGTTTTTAATAACAACAAAAATTCAAGACCTCAGCATTGGGTCTCATCCCAAAAAGTAATATGGTTTCAGGCCAAATGGAAACTAATCCAGCCTATAAATCATGATGGAGCAGATGTAAGCCGCTCATTTCTGAGGCCAGTCACTTTTGGTTGGCTAAAGCTGATCTCACAGCCAGCTTTGTTGTGAAGGCATCAAGAGGTGGAGCACTCATCTTCTTCCCTTGCATCGCTCCCGTCGCTGATAATGTTCGTTGTTTTGGCTGAGGCTAATTTCTCGTTTTAATTAATCTGGCTTCACCTTCCAGCCACTAGATCTTGTTATGTCTTTCTCTGCAAGATCAAAGCAGCTACCGTTTTCTCCCCAGGAAGGGACTTACTACACCAGTCACCTCTTAGTCTTCCTTTGGATACTCTAAGCGGACTGTGGTCTTTAAATTTGTCAAGGCCAGATGTTTTCCCCCGACTTTAAATCACTTCTGTGGTTCTTTTCCCTACCCTTGCCAATTTTTTAACATCCTTTTCAAATGTGGATGCCAGGTCTGGATGCAGCATTCTGAAGTAACATTACCTCCTTACTCCTGCTCAGTATTTTCCTGTTTATTTGCTCGAGGAGGAGCTTAGCAATTTTTGTTACTACATTACTCTGACAACTCTTGCTTGACCGCATGTCCACCCAGGCACCTCAATCCTACTCCCCTCTCCTATATAGTATATCAACTTTCATCAGATATCTTTAAAGACAGACAATAAGAAGTGATTTCCATATACGTTACAAGCATGTAATGAGGACCTCAAGCCTTTTGCAAAATGTGGAGCAGAAGGCACTTGAAATTGCTCCTCAAGCCCTCAGTTTCCTTCTCCCTGGCCCACTGCAATAACCCTTGCCCTATATTTTAATACTGAATTCAGCGTGTTTGAGACAACCCTGGAATGCCCAGTGTATACAGATTTAGGAACTGGAGGCTCTGTGAGGAATGAAGTTCAGGACAGCTGGATAAGGAAGATCTGGATCTGCAAGGACACAGGAAGGGTCGAAGTCCATTTTGGGATTCTGCAGCCTGCGCTCAGCTAAGACTTGTGCTAACAGGGACAGGGTGTAACTTCTACATCTCTTCTTTTCTTGGAAAGGAGCAGAAGTGATATTATTTTTATGCAGGAAGAGACAGTGAATTACCCAAATTCTATACTGCAAATGTTACAGGGCTGGCACGTGGCTCTGTCTAGCTTTTCAGCAAGAAAACCAAAACAAATCAGCTACTTTGGCTCCTCACTTCACACCCAGGTCCTTGCCCTCTGATCGTCCACAAGTAACAAAGCCCACCTGTGGTCCTGGAAACAGCCAGGTGCCTCTCTCTCCCTTTGGCAACCTGTCCAAGGCTGGTTCTCTCTGCTTTACCCGGGTCACCAACCCAAGCCCAGCAGCTGTTGCACACTCACGTATCTCCACAGCACTCACATCACCCCAGGATAAGCCCTCAATGACGTGCTGAAAAATACCGCTCTGGGCCGTGGTAGGAATTTCAACTTATTTCAAGCACTTTGAACAGAAAAAATATAATTATGAGTGAGGGTGATGGGAACACTACTAAGGCAAAATCTGGGACCTAGGGAAGACTGGAGCCCGGGGTAACACACGTGGCCAGGAGCAGTCTGCTCTAGAGAGGCCACCCAAACAAACGTGAGGCTTGTAGTATTGCTTGGTGGAGGAGCCTGAAGTAGATGCCTTGAGTCATTGGCTATTTAATTTTGGTTGTTTCCAGAGAAAAGGTGCTAAGGTGACAAATAACCGTTTGTTTTTTTTCTCCCCAAATGCAAACTCTGAAGCTTTATTGTGGTACTAGGGAGCTGCTCTGAGGTCAGTCTGGCTCATTCCACCTCACTAGTAACCAAGACCCATGGTCGAACTCTTTCTTTGTTCTTTCTCAGCCCATCCCAGGGGCTGTCACTGAAGAGAAACAGGGATGAGTGAGGAAGGCATCTGGCCAGGCCGTCCATCAGTATCACTGCTGTTGATGACGTATGAGCCAAAGTCCAGCTCACATACCCAGAGCTGTGCCAGCTCAGCAGGACTAAAAGGCAAAATTTAAAAACCAAAAAAATTAAAAGAGAAACCTTTATTTTGTCAAACAGTAGCCGCTGCAGCAATCGGTACACTTGGAGAGCAATTTTGGTGAGTAGGGAGATACTGTTCTTACAGGCTTTTTCTGTCTAAAATCGTAACACAGAACCTGGCTATCAGCTCCTTGGCATCTATACAGTAAGGCAACATGGTACTGCACCCCCACCCCCACTTCTTGCAGAGGGATAAAAAACTGATTTAACCCTGCTTGTCGTCCAAGGAGGCAAAGTATCTCATTCTTGATGTTTTTTCTGATAAGAAATAATACGGAACACCTTCTCTAGGAAAGATAGTTTTTTCTATTCTTTTTTTTTTCCCTGATATCACCTAAAAGAGCATTTTCAGCCCCAGATCCAAGAGAAGTCTTTTCACACAGGACATCTTTTTATCCCCCTGAAAGACTCGTTATCTGCAGGAACCACCCTAAGCCAGACCCTGGGTGAAGGTGGTGCTGAGAAGGGAGCAGGACCTCCTGGGACCTCTTATATTGGCTGCAGAGTTTCAAAGCAACATGGCCTTTCACAGGCTGCTGGCAAGAGCATCAGCAGCCAGCTGATTTTTTCTGCTGGGTCAGCAGCCCAAAACTGGGACATGCTGGTCTAAACCTCCTGTTTGATGCTAACTCTGACATACCCAGCAGTGAGTTTCGCAGTAGGCTTTTGAGAAGAGGCACAGCAAACTTCACCCCTGGCAAGTAAAAAGGAAAAAAACAGGATGCTGACCCCAGCTAAGTCTGGACACTCTTCAACACCAGTTAGCAACAGCTTTTTCATCCGTTTAAGCGTCAACACTGGAAAATCACAGAAAAGGGCATTTTAGCAAACAAACGCTTCAAAAGGGAAGACATTCACCCTCTTCTCCACACCTTTTGCTTTTTAAACCCAATGTTTCTCTGCATGACTCACTTTGCAATTAGATAGGGATTTATTTTTGTAAATCACGAGATCCAAGCCCACATGGCCCCAAGGCTGGCAGGGCTGGGGTACCTGGCCATGTGAGCCCAGAGCAAGCAAGGATGTGAGGTGGTCCAGCACCAAGCCTGGCATGAAGGCCCCACCAGGAATGGTGAGAGGTCCCCACTCCTGGCTGGCCAGAGCATCCCAAACCCCAGGCAAGGCTTGACCTGACCCCTTTTTGCTAGATGCCCTTTCCCTCCGAGGGCTCTGCTGCAGCGTTCGTCTCTTGGTCCTCATGGGTAAGGAGCCGGCGTCGACTGTCTGGGTTGAAAAACCAAGGGGCAGGTTGTCAGCTGGTGTAAATCAGCATACCTTCACCGGAGGCCAAAGAGCTATCCCAGTTCACCCCAAATGAAAGTCTGGCTCAGAGAGGCAAAGAGATGTGTTACAGACACTACGGGTTGACAGCAGCACCGCGCATGGAGGTTGGGTGTCCTGGCTTCCAGGTCTGACAGTACCGTCGACATAGTTGGAAATCACATGTGGCGTTGTCTTGCTCCAATCAGCCAAGCAATGCAGAGGACTGGTCCTCAGAGCCAACAAAAGGTTTTCCACTCCCCTCAGTAGTTGAAATTCACCATCTTTTCTTTTCAGCATCAGCGCCTTCAGTTTTTGCTGCCCTTCACCTTTGGCCAATGGAGGACGCCAGCAGGCACACGACGGCTCTGCCACCCAGTTGGCTTTACCCAGTTACATCTGCAGCGGGTGACACGCAGATATTTGCACACACAGGGGACCTGGGTGAGACCCTTTAGCTATGGTGTGAAGGCCAGGCAAAACCACAACAGTCCTCACAAGGCATGGGATCGGTTCCCCAGACTTTCGTCAGAAAAACCTCCCACGTGCCTGTGAGGGGCTTGTATCGGTAGGAGCAGGGCGCTGGTTTTACGTGTCATCAGAAGGCACAGTGAGGGGAGCTGCAAAAAAGCCACACGCAATGCAGACTTCGCTAGACAGAGCAGGCACTTCAGCTGGAGACCTTCCTTGCAGCCATCAGACACGCCGCCCGTATCGGGTACATTTCCATAGCTTTTAATGTAGCTTAACAATTGCGTTGGAGACAAAAGAGAAGGCACAGTGTACAGGAAAAAAAAAAAATCCCAAAATGATACCCTTTTATTTGTAAAGCTCTGATGAAACAACTTTCCAAATGACATCCCACTTAAAAACCAATGGAAACCAACCTAACTATGCGTCAGTCACACTATACAGATTGCATCCTACATTTTTAAGATGCCTAAATATCTTATGGAGTATTTACATATGTATCAGTTAGGTAGTAAAGTTTCATTGCGATTTGTTTCTTTCTAGAACATACTTATTCAATGGCAAAAAAAAACCTGGGGATGCATTTGCATTTTTGTACAACACTTCCGAGCAAACGGCTAGGGCAATTTTCCTGAGAGAAGGCTTGTTCTTTGGAACTCTTGCTTTAACAACTGGAAATACAGAAAGTGGATGGGTTTTTGGTGCGCTAAAAAGCCTAA
Source organism: Steatornis caripensis (assembly GCA_013398225.1). NCBI lineage: Eukaryota > Metazoa > Chordata > Aves > Caprimulgiformes > Steatornithidae > Steatornis > Steatornis caripensis. The sequence goes on along the minus strand of VZSC01012804.1, from coordinate 691,990 downwards.
GGATGCCTAGTTAAGGTTTTTTTTTTTTAAATTATTTACGTACCATTAAGTTAAAATGTTTACATTCATTCATTCGTATAAAAACCGTTGTTAAATCTTATGCAAATGATTTAACACTGATTGCTGCAACGCAAATTGCACTTCTTTTAAAAAATTATTGTATATATGGAAGAAAAATATCTGATTGCTACCCTGTTTACAAATTTTGACTGACTCTATACAGTTCAGCCAGAAAATACGAACTTTCATAAACCTCAGTCACAGTGTACTTTAAAAGTTATATCGCAGTCTTGAAAAGTGAGTAAATATTTTAAACCAAAAAAAAAAACCAAACCCAAAATCTCCTTAACCAGCTGGACCTTGTGAGACTTGTACCAAACGTTGTGATTTCTTCCAGGGGCATAGCTGGACTCTGAAGAGCAGAGCAAGGCACGCCGAAGACGGAGGGTGCAGGAGGAGAGGACCGACCGTGCGAAGACATCAAATGTTCGGTGCAAGACGTCTGCGCCGACTCAAGCAGTACGCACTTCTGACGCTGTTAAAAAGTATCTCACTATCTCTAGTAATTAAAATCTTTGATACTCCCTCCTCGATGCTGACAACTTCCACCAAATTCTCGGGGGAGAAGGCGATGAGAGAGTGAAAACAACTATACAATCAGAAAGGCAGCGCTGCTGGATTAAGTCGAGGATGTATTTCTGGAATCTATCAATAGTTCTAGGTTTATCTCTTCTTTTTTTTTCCCTTTTTCTATTTTTTCTTTTTTTTTTTTTTT
>VZSC01012804.1:676568-691080 GCA_013398225.1 Steatornis caripensis | reverse complement strand
TTTTTTTTTTTTTTTTGTTTTGAGAGTGTAAGGCTGTATTAGGTATCCCCGGTGGGCATTTGCTTTCTCTATATTTTTCTTGTATAGATGAGGAACTGGATGCTTTGGCAGAGCCTCTTTCGGAGGCTGAAAAACACTTCTGCCACCAAGGCACGGAAACAATTTCAGAGAAATGGTCTTTGCCAGCACTCTCGCTGCCGCCATGACCGCTCCACAGAAGAAACCGTGCACGGACATCTGGGGGATGCCGCGCAGCGCCGGGATCCAGCTTCCCTCACGCCGGGTCACGCCAGAGCCAAGGCACACCAGGGATCCTGTCTCACGGACGCTGTCACTTCAGCCGTGGAGGTCAGGCTGACTCCTGTGTACAGCCCGTCTTGACCTGAATACTTAAGGTTGCTGCTTTCGGGACTGGTGCTCTCTCCTGGGCCAGACATCACCGACGAGCTCGCCTGGAGGGAGGGGAAGAGCAAAGAGAGATTTCATTGAGCGGGTGAGCTTTGCATGCACGAGGGAGTGAGTGGGAGCATGGCAGGCTCAGGACACAGCTGCTATCCCAAGATTTCTGTGGAAAGACAGGGTTTGCCCTCTGCTTGCCCCTGTGCCTCGAAATCCTGAAACTGAAAAAATGTCTCAGGGTCCGCTCGCTCATTCAGCCGCGCTGATGGGAGCGATATCTGCATTTGGAGATCAGCACGTGGCTATCTTCCCAGCAAGGTGGAAAAGAAAGCCATGTGATGTGCAGAAAAACCCAGAAATCGGACCATGATGAAGACGGTGACATGCGTGTGTCCCGCTGCCCCCTGCTGAAGGGACACAGATGCCAACACCAGAAATGTGATCCGGGAGTGGTGGCACCTATAGTTTTGCTTCCCCAGTGGGAGAAGCCCTATACATCCCAATTCTCCAGCAGCAGATGCAGAGTCCTTCCTAGAAATCAGCCCTCTTTGGGTCCCTCAGACCTTGAAATGCCTAAAATCATTCCTCATGCTTCAAAACACTAGCCACAACCACTTCATCCCCGTAAGAATGGCCACTAAAGAAGATGCTCTTTTCATCTCAACTGGAGAAACACTGTGCCTTTGAACCAGGAGCCTTTTTGTTCCACCAGCTACATGCACAAGACAACAAGCAGGGGAGTCCTGGTAGGCACAAAGATGAACCTCTGAACCGCACTGGAAGCAGTCCATTTATTTTAATAGAGAATTAGAGAGGTACAAAGACAAAGAAACGATCATTTTTTCCATGAGGCTGAGCAGATCCGCTAAAGAGGAAAAATTCAGTGCCAGACAGAGAAGGGGCAACATTTTCACCTGATAAAGGAAATGTTTAAGAGCTGACTTCATGCAAAATTAACTCTTGGATATGTCAACTTTAAAACCTTAATTTACTTGTGAATGGATAGTCTTCGGATGAGATTCCTTAAAAAGAAAAAAAAAAAAAGAAGAGGCTATCCTAAACCATACTGCAGAGGCTTCCTCCTTGCTGTTTAAGTGAAAAGTATACATATTTAATCATTTTACAAGAGTAGAGCTCTTGGCTCTCCTGGAGCCGTGCCAAGCTAGCAGTCCTGACATAGGAAAAGCAAGGCTTCGTTTATTCAAAGGTAATTTCCAAACGGTGCTGTGCAGGGTTCTTGTTGCCGTGCTTAACCCAGGGAAAACCTCGCCTTCTGAAAGAGATACTCATTGCCAATGGTGACTTTTGTGTGAAACAACCTGGAATCCAGTATTTTCTTCACCTTTTATTAAAATGGTTGCTCACTGCTATTCGTGCATTCGGTCGTCAACGAGGATCCCACTCCATCAGTTGCTACCCAGAAACGCAGAGATGGAAGGAACAATTGCTTGGCCCCAAAAACCAGCCAAAATAGCTCTATTCCTAAGAAATATGTTCTATCGTTCTCCAAATACATAATTGTCAATCAGCGACAACGAATCTCCCTATCCTCTCCCCCTGTGACTATGCTCAGAGGATTCAGCTAAGCAGGTTTTACGCTCACTTTTCTCTCTGGTTTTGGTCTTGCATCAGCCTAGTTTTTCAAAAAGGTTTTTTAAATTTCTAATACATCAAAGATACTCCTGTTAGCACAAAGCACATAATTTTTAACAGCTTGGAAGAAGGGTTTAAATTAGAGTTGAGCAGCGTTTGCTCAACCTGAGCTAAAAATACTAGGAACTGTTTTGAAAGGTTCCCGTTTGCCCATATTTGCCGCTGCTGTTCCGGTAGGCAAATACCTTATCACTACCTGTTTTTTCCGGGCTTGGAAAATGTAATTCACCCTTTTCCTGATTCAGCCCCACAAAGGTGGGGCGCAGGGACCTGCAGTTTCCACGTGGGGTTATCAGCTGCCCCTCCCTCGGGCACCCCAGAAGGGAGGACACGGAGGCACGTCCTGTTTGAAGACTGCCCATCCCTGCCCGACCAAGGCCGGATTCTGGCTCCATTGAGCCGGGGCAGGCAGGACCTGGGCAGGACCGCCAGGCCTGGAAACCCCACCCTGGTAATGTCATGACAAATTGAGGCAGCTCGGGCAGCTCCCAAAGCGAGACATGGAAAACAAACTTGAGCTCATGAAAAGGACGTGGCTGAATCATGGCTCTGCTCCTGAGTCTGCCTACCTCTGCTCTTACTTCTTCAGCTCTAAGGGATGAAAGATGACAGAAGCTACAGTTAGTTATTAGAGGGCATTTGTCAGCTGGAATAAATAAGCTGAAGAATGCTGCTGAAGTCAACCAGCTCTTCTAATTCACAACAGCTGGTCCTATCAATAAAAAGGTAATGAATTTATTTTTATTGCTGAAATCTGATAATAGGATAGATAATCAACTGAAGCTCAGCTTCCTGAGGAAAAAATGAATGAAGCCTGTTGGGAGGAGCTTGCCTCCCACACAAACAGCGGAAGTTTGCATTTGCATCCGCAAAGGTGGTTTAGGTATCCCTTCTTTTTACCCAAACCAGGAAGAACTGGTCATGGGGCAGTCCCCACGCAGGTTGTCTCGATCAGTAGCGGCCTTTCTGTAGAAGACCTGCCCACCACGCTCAGAGGGAGACCTCAGCCAGAGCCATAGAGGAACACGGACAGCTACATCTTACCCAACCCTGCCGGCAGCACCCTGAAGCCAAGTTCATACCCACTAAAGGTGGCCCAGATCAAAGCCAGGCTGCGCAGGCTGTGCTGGCCAGCACTTGAGGAACAGCACTGGCACCTCTGGCTGAAGGACTCTTGCTTTCTTCTACCCACTCCTTCCTCTGCCATCTGCCCACCACAGAGAGTAGAGAGAGGGGTGGGACACCCCCCCAAGAGTGTCTCTGGGCTGCAGAGACAAAAGCTCCGGGCAAGGAGTTGCACTAACAACAGCTGGAGGGGGTGGAGAAGGGCCTTGATCTAGACCTTTGCTCTGTCAGATAGACCTTTGTTCCATTCACTTCACAGGTTCAAAATGCTCCACAAATTTTGGACATTACACTAGGTCTGTAGCAAGCTGAGTCTCAGCCAACACTCTATTCCTTTTCAGTTAACTTAGCTTAGTTTCGCTATGCTTAAATGATAACCATAGTCAGCTGAAACACACTCGCAAAAACTTCTTTCACATATGATGTGTTGTGACAAACTGTGGTGGAGCCCTTCATTTTCCAGCCTCAGCCTCCCTACGATAACTGCTGTCCCCACGAAGAGCGCTTTCTCCCAGTACTGTCGCTCCCTGGTTTCTGAAGAGCAAGTCTCAGCACTGCAAAACGGACACCTTTTTTTTCTGATTTAGTGACCCTCTTACTACACAGAGCTGTCATTTCTTGCTAGTCCAATTAATCGTTTTGTTTATATTGCAGACGTGTAAGTTTACGTATCTTGTAGTCTCTCCTTTGTATTATAGCAACATAAATCTGTGGTTAATACTTCATTAATTTCCTAAGGGAGGCAACTTCCAGAGTGGCTTGGGAAAGCTGATGACCCCACTGCTGTCGAGGGCTGTATGAGTAATTGGCTTTATTGCTTTGGCAATAAAATAAAACCAAGCAAAATATATGTGTCCATATGCATATAGAAGTTTTAGGTAGAACTAAAAATACTCTTTTTCCTTGGTTTTACCTTCTGAAACAAAAAAAAAGCTGGATTGCTTCATTCTGTTTGGTACAAACCAAAATGCTCCCTTTCAGATATGTCTACACAGAGCAAAGAAATGAATGATTGAATGTATGAAACTGAGTGGCAAAAAGAAAGCAGCATCCTATTTTGCCCAGGAGTGAGGACTAACACAGAGGAGGTAGGAGACCAAGAGAAGATTTAAACCGGAGTATCAGACCTCCCAGCATAATGCCCTGACTACCAGACTATTTGGCATTTTAGGTTACCATGTTCCTTGTGCCTCCTGTTGATCTTATTCCACCTGGTTTAGACAAATATTTACTCATACCAGGACTGAGGCACCGTGTTCCCATTTTCCAGGTGAAAGTCCTAACCGCCATGCTGGTGAGTCTTTCTCATGGAAACTCAGTCCTGACAGCTCGGAAATTATTCTACACCAACTGAAATCTTATCATTAGATAGTCTGAAGGACCCTCAGCCATTCAACTTCCAATAGCCAGGTGGGTAGGAGATTTTTTTAAAGAGGTCGAGTCTCTGGGTTCATCCAGGTGCTGGGATATGCTGTACGGAAGCTGTTTCCCTATTGCCTGCGTGAACGTCCTACCAATCTGCTGCCTAAAAAAGAGTGAAGAACACCACCTCTAATCATCTCGGGTACCCTATTCTGAAAATAAAAGAAAGCAAATCCAGGAGAAGATATTCAGATCATTCATCCCAGGCTGTCAGGCATTTTGGGGACAGTTTGAACAGCATTTTCCTACTAGCTCGCCATCTGCCAAGGCCATTTCAGTCAGCTCTCCCACTTTCCAGCCTGCAACAGTGAAGAGCCAGTTCTGAACCACTTTTCAAAGTAAACCTTCAAGGTAAGCAAGCGCTAGTTTTACCTGAAAGACAACTCTACCAAGTTACTCTGTGGTGTGCGATAACGGTCCTTCTGAGAAAGCTCCAAACTGGTGGCAAAGGGCACAGCAGAGTCTTCTGAAAGATAGAGCTCCCCTGGTGCTGCTGAGCCTTCACTGACATCAGCCCTGGCTCATGGAGCCTCCATGTCCTGCCATAAAAAGCTGATTTTACAGCGGTTTTCATACTGCCTTTTATCCTAAAAAGGGAATAAAGTCCTTCTGGTAATCACACCAGTTGGAGCCCCTGCATGGACAGGCACGGGTGTGCGCTGCAGACCGTGCCCTCCTTTTAGCAAGTTATTCTGCATAGCTTTTCTCTGTACAGCTTCAGCAGCATCAAAGTGAGAGCAGGTATAGATGCAGATGCAGGCTGTCTGAAACCTTCAAATCTTCTTTTTATGGGGATGTAAGGCAACTTCATATATCATGCAGCTGGAGCTTTTCCATATTAGTAACACAGGACACCCAGTACTTACACTGCTTAGGAAAACAGAAATAGGCCTAAGTCCTAGATCCAGATGTGAATTTGGCAAATAGCCCCTTTACAATGGGACAACAAAATATCTCCGACCCAAACGCTTCTACATTTTGGGATGTTTGAAATCAACTTTGCACCCACAGCAATTTGTTAATCATATCTTTTAAATGTTTAAACTTCAGCTAGAACGTAAAATCAACATTGAAGGTTCTTGCTAATTTGTCTCAAAATTGGCATCATATAAGATTCCCTTCATGAAATGGGCAGTGTCAAAGACATTTCCAAGAGTAATTGCTGCCCTTCTCTTTTTCTGCCCTCCCTTCTTGATTTTACTTCAAAAGAGTTAAAGAAAGGTAGGGCAAAAAGTGAGTATTGCTGACACAAATGAATTCTGCTGAATTTCATTTCCATTATATTTCTACATAACTGGGAACTCTTTTGGCAGCCTCCCACAAAAGGCATAATAAATTGCTTTTGTACCACTAGAGGAATTTGTTTTCTCTGTTTCATTTAGCAACAACATTGCTGCGAACTTCACACAACAGTTTCTAAAATGTCACCAGATTTCTCTGCCCAATGTCAATTTGGCATTCTTCCCCTCTTCACAGAATAAGGGCTGGAGAAGTAGAAACAGAGCAAAACAAAAACAAGTTGCCATGCCAGTTGTATAACGCACGGGGAACAAGCCAGGTTGGCTGTTCCAGCAGGTGCCCGTGTTTCGGCAACGTCACCAGTGCCGCTGGCAGGAATCGATGCCCTTCTCATTAAAGCGACCAAAGATTACAGAGCCTAGATTCATCCACCTGAGTGGTTTTTTTCCTCCTGACATGGCCCAGAGAAGTTTATTCTCCTTGTGCAAAGTCGTTGCCTGTTCTAAGAATAAATACAAACCATTGGGCTATTGATGGGTCAACTCAAATTGAAAAAGAAAAAATAATCAAGGAAAACACAAGTCTAGCAAAGTATCTTTGCTTCAGCATGTGATCGTACTACAGGCTGCCTCACTCTAAAATGCTGACATCTCTTCACTCCCAACAACTTCAACGCGCCTTACGAGCGCTCAACCCCTCCCACGGGATTTAGGCCCATAAGAAATTATTTCACTTACTTTGCAGCTAGTGATCATGTTCCCAAATGATGTCTGCGGCAACAGGAGACAGTCTTAATAGCACTGCGTTCTAGTTGCAACCTCCAGTCTCCCCTGTCCCGATCCCATTGAGTTGCTGATGCTTGGGCAAAGCCAGGAGCCCAAGGGAAGGATGAGGCCATACCCGTGACATGTCCTGCCAACCGCTCCCCTACAAATCCCGTCCTCGTTTACAAACATATGGGTCTGGGCTGCAGGGGTGGGAGATCACTAGCCCTTCGTGTAGGGTGGGAGGGATTCAGGGGGGTGTCCCTATGCCCTGCTTCCGCGCATTTCACCGCCTCTCTTGGTCACTTGCTTTCATTGAAATTGTTCACAAGAGGTAATTTGCAAGTGCTTTGCATAGGCAGGGCATATCTGATCAAATCATGGTAGGGAAAAGGCTGTGCAGATGCTACCGTGCTGTGTGCTGGATACAAGGGGACAGATTTCCCTGGCCCCCGTGCAGGTGTCCTCTCCCAGTCTGATCTACTACGGAAAAATCAGGGAGAACTGAAGTCCTGACACTGAGGGATGCCTTCCTTCGNATCTGATCAAATCATGGTAGGGAAAAGGCTGTGCAGATGCTACCGTGCTGTGTGCTGGATACGAGGGGACAGATTTCCCTGGCCTCCGTGCAGGTGTCCTCTCCCAGTCTGATCTACTAAGGAAAAATCAGGGAGAACTGAAGTTCTGACACTGAGGGATGCCTTCCTTCATGTAATTATGAGCAGCCTCAGGGTCCCTAGGAGTTGCTCTTAGATGCTAACAGCTCTCAAACTAGCCTTTTGGCTCACAGACTGTGCCCCCACCCTGCTCTCCTCTGGTACCCGCACAACTCCACCTGGCAAAATTATATTCCAAATGGTACTGTTAAAATTATAACATAAAGATTATTAATACAGGTTTGATAACGCTCTCCCAGGGAGAAGGGCTACAGAAAGGAAGGCAGGATCTAGCCAGCCAAGAAGGCAACAGCACAGGGGAGACGGGATCTCGACTGCATGGCCTCTCCTTCCCCGAGCCACACACGGCTGCGCTGCCCCCAGCCTAAACCGCTGCCTCGGCCTCAGCTGGGGTTGTGCTTCTAATTCTGTCTATTATATAAATCTCACAACATTCCTCAGGATCGGTAGTCCTGCTTAAGGCAACGTAAGGAAAATTTAAGGACAATTTGGCTGCATATGTTCCTTTGCAAATATTAGCAGAGAGCCTAAAACAGTGCCTAGTAGTTCACTGGGGGCAGCCTGAAACCCTCTAACAGTTCACTTTTTGGTTAGTGTTTCTCTTTTTTTGATGTGATCTGTTTATTTTATTGGACTGACAGGGTTTTCTCATGTCATGGACAAGCCCTTTTAGTAATATCCTTGTCTGGCAGCATCCGAACCCAAAACCCAGTGCCTCTGAAACTGGGTGGCCCTGTCAGTCCACGAACAATCGCATTTGCTAAAAATGTTTTTTTTTCCTCCCCTTGTACAATGAAACTTTGTACGTCAGGAATTAAACTATTGAAAGGAATTTGGATGTGGGAACGCTGAGACATATTGAAAAATAGTTATTATAAACAATGTCTTCTTTTCATTAATAAAAGAGTAGAGAAAGCCACATTACGAAAGCTTTTCAAAGAAATGATGTGGCAGATTAAAGGATACAGAAGGCCTGAAGAGTGAGTGCGGATACGGATATGTATAGCCAAGGGGTTAGAAATTAATCTACATTAAGCTTTGCAACTTTAGCGGTAGTATTTGTTATCACACATGCTAACTGAGTGAAGAAAGAAAGTTTGAGGTGGTTTGAGTACATGATGTAAAATAAGGATCAAAACGAAAGCAGGGGATGATCAGTGCTCCTCTGGTGCTCCCCTGGAGCTCAATGCTGCCAGATGCTGAGCATCTGGCCCCTGAAGAGACCTCTGCGAGGAGAGGGATGATCCCCTACGTGCTGCAGTCAGCCGCGCTCCCCAGCCTGGTTTCAGTTGGGTCTGGATTGAGGTTTAAGCGCACGTTTTAGTTCAAAACAAAAGCCTTAGTATTTCCCTTCATACAGCAAGATAACATTTCGCTGCAGCTTATCAGTCATTCGGGACAATGCATAAAAATGCATATATATATATATATACACACATATATATATTAAACAACTTTTGGAAAACGTAAGAGCAGCAGTGCCTTGAATTATAAATTCTTATCAGATCATTTCAGAAGAAAAGGGGCACATGCACAATTGTTTATTGAAAGGGTAAGTTGGGCACAATTTATTGTCTTTGCTCCAAAAGAAAACCTTTGAAACGGAAGAACCTGAACATTTCTAAACAAAATGTCTGGGGTTAAGCTGTGGTTAACTTAATCATAAAAATTATATAGATCTTAATTAAGAGGTTTGTAAAGTACTTCAGCTTGTCGTTCTGTTTACAGCTATATGTAATATCCTCCGAAAATCTTGTTCCAGTATCAGCTAACAAAACTGGAAAGTTTGTTTAGATTATTGTTCTGCTAGATAAGATAAAAGCTGTGATAACATTGCACAGTGATCAGCCTGCTTACAGACACGGACACCGGCTTATGGCTTACCCCGGAGGCTGCAGTCTGTGTGTTGGGAGAAGCGGTTTTGCTACAGTCGTCTGAGTTAGTAGAAGACGTGGATGTTGGAGTCATAGGAACCGCAGTAGTACTGTTACCTGAAAGATCAAGAACTGGTATTAAAAACAAATATTTTCCAGCCAGGGGAAAAAAACATCTTGCAGCTCAACTGCCTTATCTTTTCATATTTACCAGAGCATGCCTTTGACTTATTTATGTTCTTAGGTTTTCGCTTCCTGGTCTGAATTCCTTCTTTTTTCATAGCAAGGGGTCGGGGAACCTGAAAAATTTAAATTTCCACACTGATCATAGAGTTGTATATATACTCTAATACCAAGAATCAAAATATACTACAAGATCAAACGGTGACGTTGAAAATGCCCATTGAAGTCATGTATAGCAAGTCAATTGTTCCTGTGTCACAACAGCAATTCCAAAAATCTTTGCATTTTATTTGGGCAAAGCAATTAATTGTTTCAAGTAGAGTTTTATCTGAACAAAGAAAGCAGGGAACGTTTTTTCTTGATGTGGCCCAAACAGTTTTACCAACACCTCAGTCAGTCTATAGACAAACAGCACGCTTTTAGGGAAAACCGGCATCGTTTGGACATAGGTCATACTGAATTAACTTGGACGGGGTGTATCTGACCCCTGACTCCGTACTCCGGTTGGTCGCTTAGGAACTATCTCCAGTGGCTGATTCTGGAAAGTAAGAATGCATATGAGGGGGAAAACGCTTTTTCCTGTGGACCAGCTGCACAAACCAGATCATCGCCGGCAAGTGTCTTAGGACAGAAGCTTTAGGCTATAATCGGTTTAGCATTTGTTCTTATAAGCAGTTCTGCTTGTGATACAGCTTTATAGTATCCAAATTTATATTTATAGTGAAAACGTGCTCAAAAATCAGCTTTGTGTTCTGTGTCATCACAATAATAAACTTTATACAGAAAACATTGGTTTAAAATGTATTTTAACACAATGATAACACGAGTTTGGGCAAAGACAATTCAGGCATATAATTATTATCATTATAATGTTTAAATCTGCAATATGATTTACTTCTTCTTTGAGGACTAGACCAAGTCCCAATCACTCCTAACGCCCTCGCTCTTCAAACACTTGTGCTTGGCTGTAACTTAATCCACAGGGGCATAACAGACTCCAAGTCTCACCCAAAACATACTCCAGCACATTCAGGATAGAGCTATTTTCTTCCTCTATTATTGCCTAGCAAAGGCTGGAATTATATTTAAAGTTTTGCTGGCATAGCTATGGCTTGCATTACATTTAAATTTTTGCTGGCATAGCTACCTCTGTCCATGGAAAACTCTTATTAAAGGTCTAGGAGTTTTTATTCCCCACTGAAGAGCCGGTTCAAATCCCGGTGGTAAAAAGACCTCCGCCACTTGGCCAGTGGTGATTTCTTTGTACAAATCTGTCGGGAGAGCTACAGTGGCAAACACATAACTTGTCAACACCGTAACTTGCTAAAACGGTATAACCATTTCCTAATGCCGGGCATTTTTCAATCATTTTATCCATTATGTTTTTTTAATTCGGCAGTCCAAACCATGTGCCAAGACTATTAGCATCCACAGAAACATCGCCTCAACTTGAGGAAGCCCAATGTCACCCCCCAAAGCTGCTGGCGCCCACCGGCAGGAGGTATCTGCCCTTTCCCGAAGGAGCATCAGAGCCAGCGGGGAATCTCCCGTGGCGAAGCAGCCACTCACCCCGTGGAGCTTCATGTAGAGGCCGCAGGCGTTGCAGACGGGCTCGCCCTCCGCGTTCCTGCGCCACAGGGTGGTGGTCGTGGTGTGGCAGTTGGCACAGGACAAGCCCAGCCGCCGGGACGAGGGCTAGAGGCAAGCACAGGCAAACACGNGTGGCGAAGCAGCCACTCACCCCGTGGAGCTTCATGTAGAGGCCGCAGGCGTTGCAGACGGGCTCGCCCTCCGCGTTCCTGCGCCACAGGGTGGTGGTCGTGGTGTGGCAGTTGGCACAGGACAAGCCCAGCCGCCGGGACGAGGGCTAGAGGCAAGCATAGGCAAACATGGGGGTAAACAGGTGTGAAGGAGTGAATGATTTATGTCTTTACGGTTTATAAAAAGTGCTTTAACACGCAGTGGGGATGGTAGAAGATTTTTTTAATAGCATCTATCAGCGACATCCCAGAACTAAAACAAGATTATCCTCATTTCAGAGACTGGAAAGCTGATGTGAAGAGGTACTGCGAGTCTGCACCTCTGGGCAGTCGCATCAGAGACAAAATTCACATTTTGGGAGCTGCTGACCCGGGAACCTCTGTTCAGACCATCGAGCACTGGCTCTTCCTCCAGCAAGACAGCTAGGAAACATCTCCACTACAGCTCCATCCAGCTGAGAAGGCAGAACATGATTCCCGGGCCACCTCTCCAGCCGGTTCAACACCCTCCCACCCATGCACAGAGCAAAGAGGCAGCCCCGAACCTGCCACCGATACTCCCGACTCGTCAGAAAAATCAGCCGCTTTAGTCACCTTCTCTCAGTGGCACCATGGCTGGGGAAAACAAACTTTACCGGGCGCCAGAGGGTAACACATAAAACAGCGGCATCTTTATAAAAAGGTCTTTTTATCATCGCCCGTTTTATCCTTGCACGAAAAACTACGTGCCTCGGGAACGTGTTTTACAGAACAGAGCTTCCCCTCGGCCAGCAGAAAAGCTGGTGGGTGACAACAAGGTCCCCACTGCAAACAAGCCATTTATGACACTCTTCCGTGGAGTTTGGAGCCAAGATGAAGCAACCTTGTATCAGAAATTACCGTATAACCCAGAGCTTTATGGCTGCAGGCTGTATATCATAAGTGAAGGCAGTCCTCATAAACATGTGAAATGAAGGTGAATGGGTTATAAAAGTCCCTGTAACAAGCGATCTCTTTTACGTTCATCACAAGCAAAGAATTCCAGCTACATCATAAATCTAGTCTTTTTCAAAGTATCGCATTGTCAAAAAAAAATATAAAAAAATCTGTGCCTAGCTCTGCGTCTGGCAGCTGAACAAGTTTACATGGAGAAGTCAGTTTTAGAGGATTGCATTAATCTTATTCTGACTATAAAGCGCCCATAACCGAAATTACTAACTTAAGGGTACAATGCCCTTCCTCTTGAATCATTTACTGCTGGGTTGTTAGACATAACTCGGTCACCTTTGATACCGCAGAGCTGCCTGCCACTTGGGAAACCGATAAAAATGTTTTGAGAATGACGAATATTCCAGAGTAATAACCGAATTTCTTGAATTTTATCTGTTCGAGTTTCTTTAGCAGTAAGCTGTTCTCTTACACCGCAGCTCGGAAACAACTCCAGATTAACTACGAATTTTGTAACTTTGAATCAGCAATCTGTTATTAATTGCACGGAGGCGGGGGGGGGGGGNCTTGAATTTTATCTGTTCGAGTTTCTTTAGCAGTAAGCTGTTCTCTTACACCGCAGCTCGGAAACAACTCCAGATTAACTACGAATTTTGTAACTTTGAATCAGCAATCTGTTATTAATTGCACGGAGGGGGGGGGGGGGGGGGAACCCACAAATGCCAAGTGTTATATAGGCTGAAGTACACGCATATACTTTTTAATGTTAAAAATCCAGGTCTCATGAAAACAGAATTTTTTACCTTGTTATTAAATACGTATGCACACAGCGCCCAAACAGTGCTTCTCGATTCGCTACAAATTTTACATGGATCGGATAAAAAAAAAGCTGATCTTAACACATACGCTTCATTTTCTTTCTTTGCAAGCGAAATGCTGTCAGACGTTTCGCTCTGTTAAATCTTTCTTTCTTTTGCGTGCAGTCTGGTATAAATCTTCACATATTTTGTTTCAATAGCTTTTGCTCTTTCCCGTATCTAACAAACGGGGGCTTTTTTTTGCATGTTTTGAAACTAAAATGACTTTTCTGCTGCAGGAATTTTATCAGAAACTTCGGGGCAATCTAAACACGTTTAGCATTTTCAAAACATTTTCCCTTCTCACCTACATATTTCCAACTGTATGAACACACAGTCATGGTTGATTTATAGTTATGGCCAGGGTACTCGGTAGGGATTGTTACGCAGAGCTATTTCAGAGTTATTTCGACGAGGTGTCAGGCTGAAATCGGGCTGCAGTTTGACTCTGTTTTAGTCTGCTCACCCCCACCCTTCTTTCAAAAAGACAGAAGAAACACAGAAATGCCAGAGCCGGGTATCAGCTACTTGAAATCTGCGTTGGGCCAGGGTGCCACGGCCAGCCGAGCTCTGACACTTCAGACGAGCCGGCAGATCTGGCCCGTCTGCTTCGTTTGTCCCCGGTAATGAGATAACACCTCGTGTCATGAAATTTAGTGGATGAGCAGCCAGAAAAAACAGGCACCCGGCGGTAACTAACCTCTGGCTTAAAGTTAAATTAACTCTTTGGCTTAAAGACAGGTCTTTAAGCAGAGGTGGGGTTGGTTCGTGAGCGCTTGCTGTCTGCTCTGATCATTGCGCGTTTGGTTTTTGTTTCCCCCTCACCCCGCAAGGGCACTAAATTAAACGGTTGTGAAATAAAGAACGGGATGTGTTCTAACACTAGGAAAACAGGCATGGAGCGAAGCAGCTGGCGTGATTGAAAGGGGCTTGAAGGGCTGATGGGTTTGATACACTGTCTCCACACACAAGGGTCCAAACATCAGCTTGGATTATACTGGCGTGATTTATTGTGGCTCGCTCAGTAACAGCCATTACTGACGAGCGTATTCTTTCTCTCCGCTGACCTCCACCCAGATTTGCTAAACAGAATGTGCAGTTCCCGCTTGTTAAATTTTCTCCTTGCCTATTCAGTGCCAGCCTGAGTTATAAACAGGGGTTCTGGTTTGTACTATTTATTTCCCCCACTAGTTTTAGGAGTATATTTTTAGAAAAATTGCCGCTCATTTCTTAGGAGTAAAACAAAACAAAGGCTATTATCATTGTTTAAACAATTGGTTTTCTTTGAATTATATACAAAACTTGCTTACATTCCCAAGGATCGAGCTCTCAGCAAACAAAGCAGGTCTGGAGAAATTCCTAGCCCTCTGAACAAACACTTTCCAACCTTGACTTTTTTTTTTTTGTTGTTCTGTTGGAAACGTCCAACATCAGCACCACAAATTTCTTCCCCCTCACCGTCGGGGTCCATCAACTCAAAAGGCCAGGCTGCCCAGTGCGCGGCTCACTGGGGGCAGAAGGCGATTTCACCAGCGTAGGGCCCGGAGGTGGGCCCAAAGCAGCGCCCAGAGTTCTGCCAGCCCTGTCGCCCATGCCGTGGCCGCTTTAGCCTGCCAACCTGGTCAGGAGTCC